>JAHKKF010523703.1:0-18044 GCA_019740295.1 Labeo calbasu | reverse complement strand
ACTGGTCATCTTATTAAAATGATAAAAGAAACACAGTTTCCTAAATGCCTGAATGAACCAAAGATCCCAGTCGACCAAAGATTCCCCCTGGTGACTAATTAAACCGTGTATAACCTCACCTGCTCTGCTGTAACAATAATGAACCCTGCAGACAAAACACTTCATAATGATATCCAGTCCTGGGGACAGATAGGGGTAGTTTACACCTGAGAGCTTTTCAAAAGCACCCACACACACCTGAGAGTTTTTACTGTTTCCATCATGTTCTATAACACAACAATAGGCTATAAAAAGCATGTCGCCAATCCTGTACGCACATGCTTTGTTTCAAATCCGAATGAAAAAAGGAGATACAAGATGGGAGATGAGGCAAATGAAAATGTTGACTGACATAAAAGTATTTAATGAGTATTTAAATGTTTATTAGAGTATCATACCATTAGCTTCGCAACGTGCTAACATCAAACTTTACTGAAATCAATTGTCAGGAGTTGAGTCTCTTGTGCACGTTGTTATTTTTGTGGCACATGTGGTTGGTTCCTATGTAAAGCATTAAAATGATAACTTTTTAGGTTACTTAACATTTAAGAGGCTGCTTTTGAAGCCAGCTGTCTATGTAGAAAGTAGACATGGAGTTATTTTAATAGATTTTGGAACAGAGATACAATTTCCTTGTATTGACAACAGATGTTCAGCATTTAATTAAAGAGCTAGTTCACCAAAAAATGAAGATTCTGTCATTAATTACTCACCCTCATATCGTTCCAAATACGTACGACCTTCGTTCATCTTCGGAACACAAATTAAGATATTTTTGATGAAATCTGAGAGCTTTCTGATCCTGTAACGTAACTACCACATTCAAGGCCCAGAAAGATAGTATATAGAAGTATATTGTTAAAATAGCCCATTTGACATTGGTGGTTCAACCGTAATGTTATGAAGCTACGAGAATACTTTTTGTGTGCAAAGAAAACAAAAATAACAACTTTATGCAACAATTTCTTCTCTCTCGTGTCGTTGAGAACACCACGATGCATGGGCCTCTCTATGCAGGGTCAGAAAGCTCTCGGACTTCACTGAAAATATCTTAATTTGTGTTTCGAAGATGAACAAAGGTCTTACAGGTTTGGAACAACATGACAGTGAGTAATTAATGACAGAATTTTCAGTTTGGGTGAACTAACCCTATAAACTCCAAACTCATGAGAGTACTTCTTCCTATTGCACTGTATCAGGGGTGGCGAACTCCGGTCCTGGAGAGCCGTAGCCCTGCAGAGTTCAGCTCCAACCCTAATTAAAACTCACCTGCCTGTTGCCTCTTTAGTAACCCTTCAGACCTTGATTAGGTTGTTCAGGTGCGTTTGATTAGGGTTGAAGCAAAACTATGCAGGGCTGCAGCTCTCCAGGACCGACGTTCGCCACCCCTGTACTATATGAACATATTATAAATAATTGGTACCAGTCAGTACCAGAAACAGTTAATAAAAAGCATAATATTCACATAAATATTTGCATGAAGCTCAAAGCAGGTGGCAGGTGTATCTCAAAGCCTACAGACTCCTTTTGGCCAATTAGGATTTTGGGCCAAAACAAAAGCACAGATGGCTGAAGTACCATTTCCATCTGGTTAATAATACAGTCAGGTGTATGAAATGAGCCTGGGTGCTGTTTAGTGATTCGATCTGTTGTCATCCCCTCACATCAATGGCAAAAAAATCAATAGATACTGGCCTGGAGAGCTGTCTTGCAAATCAACACTCCCTGCCACACAGCTTGACTGATGAGAGACTCAACAAAATGGTGGCGGGTTATGTAATAAATGAGTCATGTTCACACGTTAGACTATATCTGCATGCACACCCCCTGCCCACGCAGACTGTCTGAGCAAATATAAACATGCAATCGCACAAAAAGACAGGAAGTGTATGTATACCTATTAAAATAGTCTTAGACAGAAACTTCAGTCCTGTTTGCAGGAAATTACCTCAACCTGCTTTCCTGTACACATGAATGACCATGAAATATAACGCACTGGATAGTATTCTTGTTCAAAAGTAAGCTGTTTATATTGGCACAAAGAGTGTAAGTGAACAAGTAGCTGAAATATGAATATGTCCGTCACCTCATGACACTGACATGTACAAACACAAGCTCACTTTCTATGCTTGTTCGCATTGTGTTTCTTTGTACATTATAGATCTGTCTCCCAAAAAAAGTTCCCTGAGGCAATGTAGCATATTTTTATCAGCTCTGCTGTCATATATTCACCCACACTGCACATATTTAGCAGGGGTTATTTTTAAAGCCATCTGGTGGATTCTTGTAGAAAAGCTTGGAAACGCCTTTGAAAAATCATCAGCTTTGGCTATTCACAGTAGCAGTGAATCAAATATGATACATATATAAGACGAGATACAGTGACTCAAACAGATCCATGCTGCAAAATCTAATCATGCTATAAATCACTGTTTTTCACATGCTGCTTCACACTGTTTTCTAATTTACACACATATATGTCAGGGCATTGCATAAATGTATTAATGGCTATAAGAATCAAAAATCTTACTCTGCACTTTAATAAGACATTTCAGATATAAAGCTTCATTTGTACATTGGATTCAAAGCTCACAGGCAACATTAGCTACGCTTGAATGGTTCAGCGCCTTAAGCTAACGGTGGAAGCATCTCTCATTCCCAGTATTCCTTGCCTCCGACCTCTACATTCCCAGGAAACCCTTTTGGCCAGAACCCTTCTGCATGGTTTTGCATGCAGATGCAAGGCTATTAACAGCACCGTGCTGAAAAGGGTGGTGTTCGTTATTGTACTTGTTGCCACATTGGAAACCTTGGCTACGTTTAAAGTCTTAAATTCAGTCAAACCCTGCCTCCATTGTCACCATGGCTGCAAGTGCAACATCTGGTCTGTATAAAGTGTCCAAATGGATTGATTACAGAGGGAACTATCTAACAAAGCACACATTTGTCCTAGTCTTTTGCAATAATCCAGTGTGAGCTACTTTAGAGACCATGTACAGAACGGTGGATTTCAACGCAACACGCTGTGCATATGTTCTCTGGGCACATGATAGCACTGTGCATGTTTAAAGAGGGCATCACTGAGCCCGTCTGTAATATTGTTTACACCGGCTACACAAACTACAGAGACCAGTCCAGGACTGTGCAAATAATGTGTTGCCTGGCAACAATGAATTTCGATTATCACAGGCCTTGTTTACATCCCACAACAGCCAGAGTTTACAAGACAGGAACAGGTCTAGCTCAAATTACAATTTGTTTTTGATATTCAAATTCAGGGCTGTTGTAGTCATGCCGGTGGCTGGTAACACGCCACCTTCTTTGGCATAGCTACAGCGGCATAGTTAACACAAAAGAAGCCCAAGCTGAAACGGCTCTTGGCACGTCCATTTGATTGATGATGTTGAAGGCTCAATTACCCAAAATGTTGTCCTACAAACAACATTAAATACAGAACTGTGGACCAATCAGCTTATTAGACTGTAGACTATAACATCCAATCACATGATCTCTGTGGGGGCGGAGCTAACATGAAAGTGCCATCTGCACAATTGAAAAGAGACACCAGACCCCTAACCTGAGACGCAGCATCACTTTTTAAGTATCCCCCACTGCTGGTTAACTGCCACTCTTTAGTCATGTTGACTGTGAGTGGCTATTGGGAATAGCAAGAGAATGAGAAGGGAAGAGAAAGTCAAATTAGTTTCCTTGTAATGTGAATTAATGTGTGTATTAAAAAGGCCATGACATGAGAAATCAAATTTGCCTTGATCTTTTGGCATATAAATGATCTTTGTACCATTAAAACATCATGCAAGTTTCATAGCTTTAAACAGGTATGCCCAAACTCATGGAGGGCCAATGTCCTGCAGAGTTTATCTCCAACTTGCCTCAACACACCTGGAAGTTTCTAGCATGCCTAGTAGTGCTTGATTGGCTGGTTCAGGTGTATCTAATTGGGGTTGAAGCTAAACTCTGCAGGACACCGGCCCTCCAGGACTGAGTTTGGGCACTCCTAGCCTAAAATGTCCTCCTCATTATAAGCAAAGCATTTCTTTAATGAAGCTCCAAACGTGGCTCGTTTGGATCTGAAGTGCAAGGTGGTGTCACCCGGGCAAAAACATTTAGCCTATTTTGACAAATAGTCATCTTCTCACCTTAGGGTTGAAAATAATTATTTTTTCACATATTTATTTGTTTTTTGTGCAAAAAACTAAGTAAACCTTAAGGAACATATTCAAATAATAAAAAAATCCACGTCATGACCCCTTTAACAAAAATAATGAAGATGTTTAAATATTTATGACCTAGAGAGGCAGCAGCTAGGATACTGAGGTACGGTACACATCGAAATTGGCATTCACTGCACAGAGCCTTGTATAAATCCATCCATTCATAAAAAAAAAAATAAGCAAATTTCCTCTAGCCTGAGGGAAAACACAAAGTGGCATCCATCAAACTGACTTCCCTCGGTACAGAAGCAAAAGAACAGCCTAGCTGACTATAAACTCTGTACTTTGGTGTCAGATGGAAAGCCGCTGAAATGCTTCAATAAAGCAAACGAATTGATACTGAAAGGTTATGAACTACCACAGCCATTCCTGCTGGGGTAAAAAAGAGTTTTGAATTTCCCTTCAGCTGTGTTTACACTCTCATTCATTCCACCAGAGTAACCATAATGGAGTATAATGTGCAGTTTTGGTCACAATGATAATGTGATCACTGTATAATCAACTGGAGATAAGCATGAGGTGTGGCGCCCTTTTGCTCTTTGGTTATGTCATTATTTTTCTTTCAGTCTGAGTTTTATCTGATGCTTAGTTTTTCGCAAACAAGAACGCAGGCAAATATTTAACATCAGGCCCAAAGAGTGACATCAAAACGGAAGAAAATTCAGTCCAACTTTATGTTAGGTGGCCTTAACTACTATGTACTTACATTTAAATGAATCATTTGATAAAATGCACTTATGTTTTTTTAAAAAAAAAATACCTGCATGTAATTACGTCTGTACATCCCTTACACCTTAACCCCCTTTTAAACCTACCCATACCACCAAACCGGTCCCTAACTATATACCGTCTCAATAGCAGCAAAAGTGTTTTGGAATACAACGTAAACACTTAATGCAAGTACAAAATAATTAAGGTCACCTAATAAAACATGGGACCAAAAATTCCATATTGAAATACAATTATAGAGAATCACTCACCAAAACTTAATGAGATGCCTCCTTAGCTAGCATTTGCAGGCATCAAACAGTAGCTGTGCTTCCAACACGAATGCTGGTCCAAAAGCAAAGCCACCTCGGATACCTTGTCTTCAAGGAGTCTAAGGCAGCATCGCATGGGTCCTCCCAAAAAGCACTGGACAGAAAATAGAGAATGAAGCAAGTGAAACAACTAATTAAAACCAAGACTAAAGTGTAACATTAAAATTACTTCAAAGTATTAAAATGGACTTTTAATCACTGTTTGTGATGTTCATGTTTATTTATGTTTATTAGAGTATCACATGGTTCCTCTCATTTTAGCTGTATCGTATCAACTGTCAGTTGAATGTCCTGAAGCACTATTTGTATGATGACTGTAGTTGTTGCCTATTTAGCCTGTTCTAAACCAGTTAGGATGCTGCTCCAGAACACTAGCTATAAACTCACTAGGTGTTAAAATAGAGCTAAGTAATAAAACTTCTGATTATTTTAATCTATATAAGGGGATACGTAATGTCTCTCTCATTGCCAGTAAAAGTAAAGAGTTCCGCCTTTGTGAGTTCCAGTGTGACAGAGCCCTCAATCTTAATGGTTAATCTCAGTGCTTGTAATAGAGGACCATTTCTAATCTTCTGCTTCTGCATTTTCCCAAGAGAGTCATATTGATTTCGTATTCGGCACTGCCCGATTTGGAATTCACAAATTGACACCAAGTCCATTTATTAAAACCACCTCTATTATATTCCACTTCTTTTTAAAACTGTTCTCTGCTTACCTTAAAAGATGTGCCTTAGATGCGGTATCATTAGTGAAGGCTTTAAACGCAGCTCGTCGCATTCCTCACTGATGGACATCGACCGTCTCCAGCAGATTAACAATCCAACCGGTTTCCTATGCATTCTTCAGTTCTGTTGGTTAAAATGGAAGAGAAAACAAAAACACACATATACAGCAGCTGATGCAGATCCATTGGCTTTCAGATCTCTGTAATTATGTAGAGCTTGAGAGTTGTTACCTCAAATATGATCACCCAAGCCTTCTGTTAGCCAAGCACAAAAGGCCAGGGCATGAGTACAGAGTAGATGTGTGACAAAGTAAAATTACACTGCTTAATTATTGATGGGGTTGAAAACGAAAATGTGTGTGTGCTAGAAAGAGAAAGACGCTCAACTTGACTCCTCCTTCTAAAGTAATGAGTACTGTCACTCTGTAATTGATCCACTTTATGGACCGCCCTTTACTGGGTTTGATCTTCTACTCAAAACTCAACATTTTGACAGTGCATGAAGAGACCTACTGTATAAAACACTGGTTCAACAACAGGATTAACAGTCTCTCCATCAGCACTCATTCAGTCAAAATGTATCTGTTTACTTGTAAGAAATAGCAGAGCTTCTGTAGAAAAAAAAACGTACCTAGAGTCACCTAGAGTGCCTTAATTTCATATTAAGACTGCCATTATCTACAGACGAATGTTTTAAAAAAAAGATAACTTATCTGGTGAGAACTCTTATATGTATTACGAAGTCAACAGCAATTATGTAATAGGTCAATAGGTCAGTTTGTGGTCCTATATGTGACGATGAAACATAAAACTTTCCTAATGACTGTTACAAGCACAATCATTTTTACAAGTAACATATAAATAGATTAGAGTTATCGCACTCTATTACCTCTACATTACCTCAATCTCCAGACATTGATCACCATATCTGTATTAAGTCACTGCTGCCGGTCACTCCTTATCGCTTCAACCCTCATTGTCATTATGATGCTTTTCAGTTTCCGTAAACTATCATCTTATTTGTTATCACTGAGAATTTTTTGTGCTCAATCAGACTCACATTATCTCACATTGCCACAGGAAGATCTTCACACTAGATTGCATAAACAACCAGACACAATTAAAAATGGCTTTTCAGTAAGAGACAAAAATGGAACCCAAACAACTTTCCTTACTGCCTCATAAAACAAACAGCGGACCAGTTTAAAATAACATGGTTGACAGTGTTTCAGCCCCTCAAATCTGTGCCTTCTTAGATTATTTTCTTTTCGTTCCTTCACTCTACACCACACAGCAAAACTGTCAGATAGACCTGAGTATCTGGGCCTATATAGACTGATCATGAAGCAGCTTTGAGCTGAAATAAAAATAAGCAGAGCTTTAGCGCCCTCTTGACTGTCTCAGACAGTCAACAACATTTCAAACCAAAAGAAACATCAAATGTTTGGGAGAAATGTGATTTACAGACATTACGAGAGCTCCCCAGGGTCAGTTGTGTGTGGTACTGATGCTTCTTCACACTAAATAGACATAAATCTATAATCAGGTGGTCTACCCAGCCTAGTGGCCATTTTGTGGTGGAAAACTAATCACTTCCACACCGTGGACAGTTTATTCACCAGAGCAAATTTACTGACTACAGAAATCCCATGAAAGGAATGGACGGTTTTCATGCATGCCACCCGAGCTGCTCTTTGATTCTCAAGTTACACGACTAAATGCTGGAGGGTTGCGCACATAAGAGCATTGTGTTCAAACCCAAGACATTTAGTTTGTAAAGTTCACAGAAGTGCACAAGCTACCTCTTAAGTTATAAGATTGTCAACTGACAGTACTATACAAAACCAGCAAAAAATGTCAATAATGTAAATAAAGTCATTATTTTAGTTTTTTTTTTTTTTTTTGCACACAAAATGTATTCTCATAGCTTTTTAGCAGTACGGTTGAACCACTGATGTCACATGGACTATTTTAACAATGTCCTCACTACCTTTCTGGGCCTTGAACGTGATAGTTGCGTTGCTGTCTAGTCTATGCAAGGTCAGAAAGCTCTCAGATTTCAAAAATATCTTAATTTGTGTTCCAAAGATGAACGAAGACTTTGCGGGTTTGGAACGACATGAGGGTATTTTCATTTTTGGGTAAACAATCCATTTAATCTCAAAACTACAAAAGGAAACCAAGTGAATATGTGCACATATGTGCAGTGTGTGATGTCCGAAGCAAAAAATAATCTGAAAGTTGGTAGGGTCTGCATCTTTCCATGCCACCCTGCCATCTGTGACCATCTGTGCTGTCGTTACTATGAAATCATAAAGGCTGATGGTCTCTAGCTTGATGGCACAGTGCGATTATGGGGGCATGGTGTCTCGAAAGCGGTGCGTATGTAGTAGCACGTCATTCTCACGGCACAGATGGATACCCACTGTGATCCTCAGGCCAAAGTTTTCCTCATGGACCCAAATGTATGCCCTACACAGCGAGGAGTCCAGTAATTCAGCTTAAAACTAATCCACCTTTAAGACACCCCAACCATGTGTTGACCTCACAGTATCATGAAGTACCCTTACTGACATACGAGCTGTCACACTAACCTCAGGTGTGTCCCTAGGCTTAATATAACTGAGTCACACAGAGCAATTATACGGTTACACTCATTACACTGATCACAGACTGCACAATGTAGTCAAATGAGAAGCGGCTCACATTTAAAGATGACACAACCTATTTTCACCAAATCGTTCTCCCGTGCGACATGTTCTCCCATGAGCAACCACTGTTTTGTTGCTTAGCTACATGTAAAGTGCATGGTCTGTCCTCTTAGTGCCTAGCTTTGTTTGTTCATTTATGGCTAATATGCTTAAAGGCATAGTTCACCCAAAATTTCTGTCATTAATTACTCACCCTCATGTTGTTCTAAACCTGTAAGAACTGTTTATTTTCAGAACACAAAGTAAGATATTTTTCATGAAATCCGAGAGCTTTTCACTACCACATTCAAGGCCCAGAAAGGTAAGGACATCGTTAAAATGTCCATGTGACATCAGTGGTGCAACCATAATGTTATAAAGCTAGAGAATATTTTTTGTGCATGAAGAAAACAAAAATATCCTTACTACATTTCTGGGCCTTGAATGTTCTTGGATTTCATCAAAAATATTTGTGTTCCGAAGATGAACGAAAGTCTTCAGGTTTAGAAAGACAAGAGTGAGTAATTAATATCAGAATTTTCTTTTTTGGGTAAACTATCTCTTTAAGACTCAGGGGTTGCCTGTTTGATTGACAGGTTGGGTGTCCACCCTCATGAGGTCAGAGGTTATAACCGTGACCTGTTTCCCGGACAGTACAGATCAGCTGAGAAATACCTCAAGCTACATTGTACTGTCCCCTCCCATGCCCTGCCCCATGTCGCCCCACAAATACCACGCAATTCCCAGAAACCTTTTATCTTTGGCCCCCTGAGCTGCTTCGGAAAGTTAGAGAGAGAATTTAAAAAAGAAGACAATTTTTCACCTGCCTTTTTAGCCGACAAACTATCCTTCTGCTCCGCTGCACGTCTATTAACAGCCTTAAAGGAGCAACCTATCTAACTTAACCTCCAGAAACAAATCATTTTATTTTTGGCAGTCATTTCGTGGCACGGCGAGACACTCGCTAACCCCGTCCAGCTGTCCCCTCTGCTCTTTACTCTGGGTGCAAGGCTTTCTTTAGGGCAGGATTAGTTTACCTCTGCAGGAGTGATCTCACACACACACACATACACACTCTCAAGGAGAGTGACAGGTTGAAAGCTGTACGGGGCTCCTTACTGGCCTTTATAAAGCTGACTCACAGTAGATGCAGGTGAATCAACAGTGCAGCCATTCTCTGAATACTGCAAGTCCTGAAATAGCCCTTCAGGGCAAACACCTTTTGTTGTTGATGCAACACTCCTGTGGTCGTTTATGGCTCTTTGAATTGCTTAAAGAACTGACTGACCCACAAAATAGGGCAGTGTTGAGTTACCAAGTGTTTCAGTTGGACACAAATTAGCATGCATTATCATGACTTTTCTATGATGAAAATATTTCAAGGTGCTGTAACTTGTCCCTACTTCCAAACAGATATCATTAAAAGAGTTTTAGCTGTCACTGTATTTAGGCCACAACTTTTATCCAATCAGTAAGCTATGTGAAAACACTCTCAGCTTCATCTCATAAACCACAAAATTTGTAGAGCTCTGCAAGGTCATGACAATGTTGAGTATCTCAAGCAAATATCAGGCAGTTAGTTACAAGTTTCTTATCATGACGTTCATGGAGTGGTGACAAGACCTCTTGTGTCTTCTTTTAAGCAGCAGGCTTTTCCCAGTAGGAGGCTAATCTGTATTCCACTCTCTTTCCTGCTCATTCTACCACTGTTCTTTAATGTTTGTTTATCCTGAGGCTCGGAGAATAATTCCATTAGTTACACTGACTCTCAAGGGGCTTTGACTCTGCAGTGCAATGACTTCATACGTGAGTTGGTGATACAATCACGTCACACGTGGCCTTGAGTCCTTGACAGATGTTTAGCTGTGTTCTCAATATAGTCTAATTAACTGACAAAATCTGTTGCATTCGAATGATGTCAGAAAGAAGTGCTGCAGATATTTTCAGCGGATCTTATGATTCGTACAAGACACTTTGCTGGAAATTTGAGACATTGTGTTAGTTGAAGCCACTGTAAAAAGCGGCAATGTTACGTCTGTGCCGCTAGTTGCCAAATGGAATTGTAAAAGTAATAACTTTCAAAGAGTTTTCACAAATACTGTCCCTGTCATTCATTTCGGGCAAACAGAAAGTCTGGCTCCAAACTCTTGCCACTGTTATGTCTCCATCACCCCACATTTTGAAGTATCGCATCAGATACTTGAGGTGGTTTCTGGGTTGTGCAAGAAAAGTTAATGCGAATAATGGGAGATGGAAACGCATTTGCTGAACGCATGTAACTTTGCACTATGGGATGGTATAACCTGACTAACCAGTGGTCCGGTCTCATTTGCACATCATCTGAAACATTGTTATGAGCTGTTTCCATCACCATTTTTATGTGCATTTTGAAGTATCGCATCAGAAATGAGTGATGGAAATGCCAAATTTCGCCAAAAAAATTTGAAAAAAAGTTAATGTGAATAATGGGAGATGGAAATGCATTTGCCAAATGCATTCCTCCATGCGCATCAAAAATGTCATGTGACTTTGTGCTATGGGATGGCATAAACTGACTAAACAAACGGACCGATCTCATTGCACAGCACCTGAATTGTTCTTATGAGCTGTTTCCATCACCCTTTTTTATGCGCATTTTGATGCATCACATCAGAAATGAGTGATGGAAATGCCAACTTTTGCAAAAAAATCCCTTAATCCCTAAAATCGATCGCATTGCCAGCATCTTGTTATAGTCATTCTTAAATGCCTGAGCAAAGTCTGCCATCAAAGTATTTCTGTATAATTGCATCCCAGAACTGTCTTACACGACTGCATTCCCAAACAGCAGGCATCCACCTCCGAAAGCCATAGCTACATTTCTTGCGTTTCATCTGCTCGCTTTGAGGCACAAGTAATTTATTATACATGAAAATGATTCTATTCAGTGGCTTCTCCTGCTTTTCTTAGTGATATTTAGTACCAGTTTATCGGGTAGTGACGATTTTGTTCTCTTCGACTCGTTGGATGGAAACGGTGCTTATTCGGTGCAACTTTGGATGGAAACCCTGCTAATGTTGCTATGTCAGGCTGCTCAAACAAACAGAAATGTTGAAAGGAACATGTTGGTCACACGTTTTATGGCTATCAACCTACAAATGGCACATTACAGTGAAACAAAATGTATTTTAACATCACAAAGCAGCTTTAAAAGGCTCTAACACAGTTTTATCGGAGAGTCAGGATCAAATAGATATAATAAGGAAGTCATAAACGATTTCATCTGCCACAGATGTCAAGCATGACAGGAATCCATGCCATTAAGCTAATCTGAAAGCGAAAATTGTGGATGCATGATGGTTCACAGTGGTATGTAATAATCAATACTATGAGACAAGTGATTCCACCATAAAGAATTTACAGGAGGTGCTACTCGAGACCTCACTTTAGATAATGTCTTTATTAGTATACAGCATATTACACTCAAAATAGATCATTTATTGTCAGTAATGTACATAAAATCAAGTCCTTTGTTTAAGAGAGGTCGTAAAGGACATCTGCTCTACATTATTGCTGTTTGTCTTGCCAAGTCCATGTGATTTCTCACCTTACACTGCCAATGATTAGTCCACGTGATTTCTCACCTTACACAGCCACTGATTAGACCACCATTACCTAAAGTGCTAAGTTAAATTCATATGGTGGAAATTAACTAGCATGCACACTTTGAGATGTGTTTAAACAGAGTCCTTAAATAAATGGCTTGGTCAGCTCTCTCTGGCCCGCAGCGCACCAGGCCCCTGCGGAAGTCATAGAGGACGCAGCCGTTTAAAGACAAGCGCCTGGCATGTGCTGACAGACACGGGGGGATCTGCTCTGGCAGTCTTGGCAAAAGCTTTTATAAAACTTATTGAATGATGCGGATCCAAAAACAGGCCCCGTCCACAGAGCGATCCAAATGAACCTGTTCACCCAGACCTGCACTCTCTAAACCACCAAAGTGATCCTGTGCTTTCAAAACAGGAATCATATACATTTATGGCCTCAATTTATGATCCATGAATTTTTATTTTGCAAACAAACCTTATCAGCAAAGAGCAGATTTGCATAGACAACACTTTCTTTTATCATGTAATGGTTTTAGTTTTGATGGGAATCAGATTTCCCATGCCAAGCTTTGGAGTTTATATGGTTCTACTACAAGTAACACAATACATGTTTGCTAAATAACTACAAATGCATCCATATTACTAGTGCTGAGTAGTATACTGATGCCAGAGGTTCTCTGGTTTCATGCATTTGTTCTGTAGTCCATAAAATATTCAAAGCACATTCAAACTGTCATTTACAGATTTGGGCTGATGCAAAGCATTTGCAACATTCAGGTTAGGCCATGCGCAATAGAAAGGGCCATTGATGGACATTAAATACAATGATTGAAAGAAGAACAGCTACTTTTAGAAACATCTGTAACCATTTCCCTGCTTATTGCTGATGAGAGGTCTTCTGGTTACAGATTTGACACTGTCGTAATCTTTACGAATTGATACCGACTGCTGAGGTGGTAATTTGTGTCACTGCTGTGCTTGCAGTCAAATATAGAAAGTTACATGGACACATCGGCACAGTGTAAAATCTCACTATGCACAAAAAGAAGGTGCTGGTCCCTCTGAGAGATAAAGATCGCATGATGCAGTATTTCGTGAACAGGTGTTGTTCCTGCATGCGGCTGCATGTCAGTTTCGGATGGAACTGAGGAGGAGCTCAAACTATAGATTACAAACAGCAGAGCAAAAACAGACTAGTGGTGAAAGCTTCACCGTGGCCTTAGATAATCTTAGACAGGCAATAATCTGTAGGAGTTAGTGTATAAACACATACACACATGCTTCAGATCAGATCGTATGACACTGAGAATACGGCTTACATACGCACAGGATTGACACCTCATTGTAAGTGAATTGGAGCGTGTGCCCAGTGACTATACTGGTGGCCTTCCAGTTTTGGAGGGGCGGTCTGATGCTGAAGTAGCAACTGTGGCTGTAAGCCTAACATTTCACTAGAAATCTGATAGGCGGATGAATGACCTCCACATAAGAGAGCCGTCTGTAAATGCACTGCAGCTGTTGCCCATATATGTTTCTTTCTCACAGTAACAATCAAATCAGAGATTTTTTAATATTTTTAATAGAATTTTCATCAGATGTTCACAATGTCTGTTTAATAAGCCCTTTGAGGGCCCACTGTGATTTTACAATGGGTAAACAGGTGTTAGATGCACTGCTGTGCACTGTGCCTAAAAATCACTTTAACGATTTACTTTGAATTTCACCAAGCTGATTACTCACGAAAAACTCCCACAAATCATGTTTTCATGCCATTCAAGTCTTAGGGTGACCATGTTTTAGTTTGATAAAAAAGAGGACAGTGTGGGCCGGATGTGGCAGGGTTCATAAACACAGCTAAAAGGCTTCCTACCAGTGGCCATCACAAAACTTAACATCTTGCACATTTTTGTCCAAGGTAGAATGCAAAATGTTTCAATACAAGCATTTCAGTAAAATGCAATTTATGCAGTATTTCAAACATTTCAAAATCAACCCTTCGCAACAGTTTAAAATCAGCCCAATTCGTGCAAAGAGATGACTGACAAATCGTGGTGGAAGATTTGCTGCTCAGCAGATAATGCGCTCTTATCCGATCTTGTAAGACGTGCTCCCTTTATACAGAGCGCGTGTGATTGCGAAATTGAAAGTGAAAGTGAATAGCCGCTCATTCAAAAGTCATTTAAATACTCTGCATACAACAGCGGCTCCCTGATGCGAAAAAATTATATTTAATAATAGAATGATTGCGTGAGCAGCCAGAAATTCAAATGGAGGGCTTTAAGACAAAAACACACACAATGAAAGCCAAATCCCGGACATTTTGGGCGATTTAGAAATCCCGGCTGGACGCATTTTTTAAGGTCTAAAAAGAGGACATGTAAGGGGAAAAGAGGACATATGGACACCTTATTATATCTAAGTGTGTGAGTTGTTTACTTACTTTTTAAATTAGCCTTCCCATTAACGCCATTATATTGTTTATTCAGACTGATTTGCGGACACAGAATGTGCACAAACACAAGAGGCGGGATTTATCGCAATGAACCAATCAAAGCCGGACATAACCAGTCATATCCAATCATATCGCGAGTCAGTTTTTCATAATATTTATGAAATACACATCAGACAGTTTGCTTTGCTTTAACTTCCTCCTCCTCTTGTTTCGGTTGAACTCTTTTGTGCTTACTCCTTAAGAATTATCTTTACATCAACATTTAACGTTTTCTGAGGGCTGGAACTTGTTTGTCCTTTCTTTTTATGTTTCAATTGAACTTTCAGGTAGCTTATCTCAAACTATTGAGGCAAGCTGTCGTTTGCGTCAGAAGTAACAAGCATGGATAATCGTCTCTTGGGTTGTGGCCTAAATAAGGGCTTATTTATCAGGGTTGTTTAATGCTCATCTAAGGGTGCAGAGGCAGTTTTTCTTACAGCAGAACATGTCTTATGAAGATCAGAAGATTTGGAAATTAATGTTCTTATTAAAGTATTTATTTGGAATTTAAAAACCGTTTTAATTTCTACATATACTAATACAAGTATATGTGTATAATTTAACAATAAAATATTATGAGTTAACAAAGAAAAAATTATAAATTAACCCAGATGTTCATGATAACTAATGCAACTAATGTTAACAAATTGAATCTTATTGTAAAATGTTACAAATTACTTTTGAAATTCAACTGAAAAAATCCATTAAAATGGTCCTTAATTTAGGAAATCAGAGACACCAATTAACATAGTGACACACAAACCCCTAAAAACTAAAAAAGCACTCCTGATCTGGTTTATCATATATGTGACCCTGGACCACAAAACCTTAAGTAGCACGGGTATATTTGTAGCAATAGACAACAATACATTGTATGGTCCAAAATTATCGATTTTTCTTTTATGCCAAAAATCATTAGGATGTTAAGTAAAGATCATGTTCCATGAAGAAATTTTGTAAATTTCCTACTGTAAATATATCAAATTCTATCTCATTTTTTATTAGTAATATGCATCACTAAGAACTTTAAAGGCGATTTTCTTAATATTTTGATTAATATTCATATTTTGCACGCTCAGATTCCAGATTTTCAAATAGTTGAATCTCGAGTCTCCAAATATTTCCCTATCCTAACAAACCATACATTAATAGAAAGCTTATTTATTCAGTTTTCAGGTGATGTATAAATCTCAGTTTCAAAAAAATTACCCTTATGACTGGTTTTGTGGTCCTGGGTCACATATTTGACTAGTAATTATGCTAAGGAGTTGTTCTGATGGTATAGATTTTTTCTTCTCATTATTGTGATATGCTAATTAATTACTCTATTTATGCTGTCATCATGTGGTTAAGAAGTAACAATGCACAATATAATTATTCAGGTTTGCCAGGAATAGGCTTGTTATGCCCTCTAGTGGTAAATCTATTCTAGTACATGGTCGCTAATGGGTTTATTTACTCTTATTTTCCCCTAGTGAGACTTTTTACATCGGCGTAGACTATATTTGCTTATAGATTTCTTGAGAAAGTTTTATTATTGTACCTATTTACAAAAAAAAAAAAAATTAATTAAAAAATTCTATGGCCATTTGGCAGTTGGGTCAGTGCGTTTACCATGGGGCCCATTCGGGCATTATTCCCCGTAGGAATGAGAGGAATGCCTGTCAGTTGGAGAGAAAAAGGTCAGGCAGTACCAGGACAAGGCTGTGGGGGGGACGGAGCCGTGGGTAATATCTGACCAGATAATCGGAGCGTAAAACCAGGGAGCTGTTACTCCCATACACAAGCACAGCAGGAGAAACAGGACCTGAGAAACAGGCCACATGCTCTCTCGCTCGCTCACTCACACACACATAGACACACACTGACTCAGCAATGAAGCTAAGCCCGGGCCGCTGAAGACCTAGGTTGTGACACGTTTGCTTACTACCGGGAAAAGCGATGAGCATGCTATGGTTGTTACACGTGTTTCTGCCTTAAGCAAGGTAAAGCAAACTTGGAAATCACTTCTGTCTTTTTCAATATCAAGGTCCCGTTCTTCACCTCCGTGCTACTCTATTTCAAGCGCTATGACTGAAGAATGAAAAATGTGAAAATTCTACTCTGACCTCATTGGTGAGGTAGCAGTGGAGATCACAGGCAAGTTTGCAATTCACCGTTGTGACATTTTTGCCTTGCCGTTCCAGACTGTGCACTTGGAAGCCATCCTGACAGCGCTGTGAGACAGACTCAGCTCCGCAGGGGGGCCTGCTCCATCCAATCAAGAGGTTGGCCCACCGTGGGCCGACCACAAGGATGGGGGAATGCAAACATATTTCAGTTTAAAGAGTTAGTTCAATCAAAAATGAAAATTCTGTTAATAATTACTCACCCTCATGTCGTTTCAAAACATGAAAAAAGTCCTTCGTTCATCTTCGGAACACAAATTAAGATATTTTTGATGAAATCAAAGAGGTTTCTGACCCTGCATAGAGAGTAACGCACGTTTCAAGGCCCAGAAAGGTAGTAAGGAAATCGTTAAAATAGTCCATGTGACATCAGTGGCTCAACCTTAATGTTATGAAGCAATGAGAATACTTTTTGTTCGCAAAGAAAGCAAAATTGATGACTTTATTCAACCATTTGTTTTCCTCTGCGTCTTCTGGGCCTTAAAGGTAGTGGTTGTGTTGCTGTCTATGCAGGGTCAGAAAGCTCTCAGTTTTCATCAAACATATTTTAATTTGTATTCTGAAGATGAACAAAGGTCTTACAGGTTTGGAACGACATAAGGGTGAGTAATGAATGACAGAATTTTAATTTTTGGGTGAACTATCCCTTTAACCTAACCAAATTTTTTAATTCTAGGCATTTTTTAAAACAATCTAACAATGGCATTACCAAGAACAATGACACCAATATATATATATATATATATATATATATAAAGCACATTTAACTTAAATATGTTTTATTTCTGCATGACAACACAGTGCTGGGTCAAAAACTGAAGCTGGTCATCAGACCATTGTTTTAAGTCTAGCAATAATGTGAACAAGTAAAGTTCCCATATCCCTTTAATCTTTATTAAATGCACAATTAGAATTTATCCTCTGAATTTAGAACTTGTCGCTGAAAGATAATCATTAGAAGTCATTTACGCACTCTCCTCTTCAACAGTACCAGTCTGAATAAAAGTAAAATATTACAATAATCAAAGTGTTCTGGTTAGAACTGACTTTCAAATGATATGTCAGCTTTACAT
>JAHKKF010523702.1:0-68333 GCA_019740295.1 Labeo calbasu | reverse complement strand
TCACTTTTTTGTCTCTTAGAAATGCACATTTGATAGTAGCTTGAGGATGCAGAGGTAAATTCTTGTTCATTATCAATCAGTAACATCTGTAAAAATCGTAGCAACCTCAGTTTTATATGGTTACATTTATTCTGACCCAGTTTTTTTTTAAACAGTTTAAATTAAACACTGTTAAAACCACACATAATGGTACCTCAGTACCATGGTAAAAATATAACTACATGGTTTTATAGGTAGCCTATTTGTATGAAAAACAGTAGTCTAAAAACATTCAGTATAAATGCACACAAGCTATAGCTTAAATCACAAATACATACATTACAATAAATATATATATACAAATACAATAACTATATACCATAACTCCTGCAATAAAATTCAGTGTGAATATCCCACAATATCATGGTGCAGTGAGTGTTACTACAGTAAATCCATGGTAAATGATGGTGAAGAGTAGATTGAAAAGCCTCGTTGTCTCGTAGCTTATAGCCATCTGACTGTCTCGTTGTGTCGTAGCTGTCTCGTAGCTTTAAACTAGTTTGAATCACTTGAGTCATGCGTGTTCATCGCTGAATTCAAGTGTTTCACACTGGATCTCACAGCGCTGTTTAGTGCTCGCGTGACCGAGCCATCGCATGTTGCGTCTTTTGCGTTATTTCAAAAGTAGGCGCGCGGCAGCTGCGCTCATAACAGAAGCGACGCATCGAGATAATAAATGCATCTTCTCTAGTGAGCTTGCACAGATTGAACTTTGGTCCGAGCAGATAAACTGTTCGTGTGGCGCGATTCAAATAAGTCACGCTGTTTCGTTACGCTTTTGGCACATAAAAATTATACTGAACATTTATTGAACTCTTCATATCGTTTTATCGAGGGAAATTGTATCACGATAATTATCGTTATCGAATTAACTCCCAGCCCTACTTTGACAATATGCCAATGATAACTGTACAGAGAAAAGAACGATCCAAACGCATGTCAGCACACGCGATTACCTGCTCGTGTGTGACGCGCTCATACCACTAGGCGCCATTCACACAAAATGCGCTTTTGTGTTGACAAAGATGCGACGCAGGCAGCGGAATAGGAAAAAGATGAGGGTGAACTTCTTTTAACTTGAGCGCAACATTTTTAGAATGACATTTCTTGCATAAAAATGCTGTTAGAGACGCGAGTGTAACAGTCAAAGGCTTTCATGTTTACATAGAAAACAATGGAAAAGCAGCGCAATCAAATAAAAAACAAACTTAAGGAAATACTACCGTTTGTCTGAGATTTCATGTTTGCATTATGGGGACACGCTGAAAGCTGCTGTTCATTGTTTTTATAGAACATTTATAGTTAATAGTCAACTGGTGTTATACCTTTAGCCATTTTGAATTTGAATTACCTTGAGTTTTGTGATTTTTTAAAAGCATTTTCCTTGCATTATTTCTGAACATATAAACTGAGTATGAGAAAAGTTTGTACAAGATGTAGTTGTAGTTCATGAATCTTTTCTGAAAAGATATTTAACAAGAAAAAAATTACATCATGTTGATAACTTCATGTGCGGTGCACTAAGTTTGAATAGAATTTTCTTTAACTAGAAGGTTAATAAAGAAAAAGTTACTAGAATCATGTTGTAGTTAGATTTTCAAGTTGACTACTTAAAAACCGTAAAAAAAAAAGAAAAGAACTGGTCAAACGTTCTGAAAAAAATCTATTTAAATTTTTTGGCATATCGCCCAGCCCTATATGTATGTGTCAAAATGCCCGTCTTTGCAAGTATCCCTTATAAACACAGTAATTTAGAGATTACCATCTTAAAAGCATCTCACCTTGTCTCCAGGCAGCTTAGGGGGAGATTCTTCTATACCCATCTCTCTCCTCCGCTCTGCCCGCACCTCAGCATAACTACAGACAAAATAATTAAAAATAATAACATGAACAAAACCACTATAGGTATCTTCCCGGTTTGTGTAGTCATACGTGTGCCTCTGCATACCTCACAACTGTATGCGTGCACACGATAAACTCTGGTCGCGAGTTCCACTGGTGATAGGTGATGTAGTAGTTGGTCTGAAGCCAAATCCACTGCTGCCCTTTAGTTAAAAAGCGATAATAGCACGATTTCCCTTTTCCAAACTGCATTACTGCAAGCAGACAGAATATAAGAGAGACATATGAAGAATTTGGTGGCAAATTAAAGTTTCAAATACATGTTTGTTTTAAACTCACAATGCTCATGGCATTTGGCTAGTGAATGCAAGTCGTCTACATGATAATAGTCATAGCCTGACGTTCCCAACACCTCAAAGGGCATATAGCCAATAATAGGTGGTGCTCTGTAACACAAAAACACATAGACATCTCATTAAAGGAAGGAAAAACTGGACGTTGCAAACATGGAAAAAGTGAAAATGTAAGCAAGTATGAAAACCTGTGATCTAATAAGAGAAACTTCCACTCTAGACTGTGTCGAGACGTGAATTCTTCATTAGGCTCCTCCACCATGCACATCTCCTGTACACAATCAATAACAAACAAGTCAATATTAGAATGTTTATGCTAGTAATGCTTTGTTATAATGCATGCTTACGGTTTCTGCTTTTAGAGAGAGTATTTGTAATGGAGATCTATTTTTGCTTTGGATTTTCTGATTGATTATCAGCTTACTTTGATGAATTGGGGTTTGGCGAGCCTCACAGTCGCAATAAAACACACTTTATCATCGAAGGCCGGCTGCAACGAGTGCTGCAATATTCCCTCAAGGCCATTTCGGGTTGCAAGAGGCACTGCGAGAGCATTCAAAGTGGAGATTTGTGTTAAAAGAAACTGGCAGTACAAACATGGACATATTAACAAATGCAGTTAACTTATGGTTGAGTCAGTTTCAGAGGTGGACACTACTTCACTACATTACAAAGCACAATATCGTAATTTTCACTGCACTACATTTCATAAATAAAAGCTGTTGTTTTTTAACCTTCAACACTCAAGAACATTAAAAAAGCAGTACTTTCTTATACTCAAGTTAATCGAGTACAGATAAGAAAGTACTAGATTTCTAATGTAATTAACTACTAAATGATATTTAATATGAAATGTAGTGCAGGAAAAAGTACAGTATTATGCTTTGGAATGTTGTGAAATAAGTTTTCTAAAGAAAAACACTCCGATAAAGTACAGAAACTTGAAAAGTACTAAATTGAGAGGAAAAATAAACACTCACTGTTGATGAGCGACTTAAAGTTGCCAATAAACTTGACATATTCATACACATGCGGTTTCTTGGGATCCACAGAACCTCTGAGCATGTGACAACAAAACTCCATCTGGTTCTTGGCTAAGACAAACAAGAAACAACGGAAAAAACATTAGACGCATGATGACTAATTAAAATCCCTCATATAGTGAAAACATGCTGAGGCAGCAGACATTGGCAGAGAGTAATATTTTACCATCTTAGTAGGAAGCAGGACAGGACTATTAAGTGATAAAGCTTTCACTCTTTTACCAATATTCACTATACATGTTCTATATATCTGTATTTATTTATCTATCTATAGCTATATGTGACCCTGGACCACAAAACCAGTCGTAAGTAGCATGGGTATATTTGTAGCAATAGCCAAAAATACATTGTAAGGGTCAAAATGATCAATTTTTCTTTCATGCCAAAATAATTAGGATATTTAGTTAAGATCATGTTCCATGAAGATATTTTGTAAATGTTCTACCATAAATATATCAAAACTTAATTTTTGATTAGTCATATGCATTGCAAAGAACTTTATTTGGACAACTTTAAAGGTGATTTTCTCAATATTTTGATTTTCAAGTAGTTGTATCTCTGCCAAATATATCCTAACAAACCCTACATCAATGAAAAGCTTATTTATTCAGCTTTCAGACAATGCATAATTCTCAATTTCAAAAAATGTACCCTTATGACTGGTTTTGTGGTCCAGGGTCATATATATTATTGATTTGCTAATAAAAACTTAAAGGGTGATTTTTGTTTTCTCAGTTAAATGAACCATAATTTAATTAAAATATAAAATATACATAAACACAAGAAAGAATGCTATTTAAGCATTTTTCAAATTCAAGATACACCAAGTAATTAATTATTAACTAAAACTGAAATGGTTTTAAAATTGAAAAATAGTTTTCTTGAATTAAAAAAAAAAAAAAAAAATATTGCAAAAATAATGAAAATTACATCTAAATAAATATATGAAATTAAAATATATAAACATATGAAAATTAGAAATGTTGCCTTTGCAACTAGTTAAAAAAAAAAACTACAATGACGTAAAGAAATTATCAAAATAAAAGCTGAAATAAATTAAAACAAAAGAATTAAGTAAATAAAGTAATACAATTGTTAAATACCAAAATAAAAAAGATTTAAAAAAAAAAAAATTATATATATATATATATATATATATATATATATATATATATATAAAACAGCAATATTTATAAATACATACAAAAAAGTTTTAACTTTTTCTACATAAAATAAATAAATAAATACACAAATTAATAGCATGCGTAGACCTACATTAGCATTCCTGAGTTTTTTCCTCCAAACAATTCACTGACATTTTGAAATAGTACAGGACAATTAGTCAAACTTACTCTAATGCTATTTTTGTTACTGAAGTGTAGATGAGAAATGCTCTCACAATGTTGCTTAGTTTTAGTCGTGAATAATTGGTATATTGCCCTGCCCTGTTAAGTAAGGAAAAAATACCACAGCAGAACATCTGGTAGGGGGTTTGGGGTTGGATACTCACTTTTGAGGTAATCAGAGTTGAGGATTTCAATGTCTGGGTGTGAAGACAGCGCTTTATACACTTCTTCGTGCTCCCCCACTGGAAGAAAGTTCAAAAGGTTCTGATCCATCAGGTCCGACTGAAACAAACAATTATATATGAACATACGACATAAAATTGTACCACTTTTAAGACGTCTTTAAATAGACTACAAACAATCTGCAAACTAATCACACACATCCTCTCTCACTTACAGGCAAATGCTCGAGTAGAGAAGTTACGCTTTCTGAGGCGTAAATGATGTTGCCATCTGTCAACATCACTATAAAGAACCCATCCAGCGCCTTAAAAAAAAAACACGCATTACTAACACAGCTTCAATCTATTAACTAAAAATGTAAAAGTGATGGGTGAAAAAATTAAAAACACTGAACATGAATGAGGATGCACTCTTTTTTTTTTAATCAGTGGAAATATCTTTCACAACAGAAAGAAAGCGAAAGAGAAAAACAAACACAAACACAAACACACATATTGCCCAAAGCAGGCTCATACCTCTAACATCAGCTGTGTAAACTCCTCATTGCTAAGAAACGGGGGTTTCCAATCTTGCTTGATCTCACTTGACTCAGACTGTGCAGCAATTTCTGCATGTGAACACATAAACAATTCTTTGGAATAAGTTTTCCTAGGATCTGCATGTTTAGTTGCTCACTACCTTTAAATAGTTTTGGGTCAGTATAAAGTTACTTTTAAAGGAATAATTCACCCAAAAATGAAAATTCTGTGATTAATTACTCCCCCAACATGAGGATGAGTAATTAATCATAGAATTTTCATTTTTGGGAGACCTATCCCCATTAAATAGTTTCTTATGCTCATCAAGGCTGCACTGACTTGATTAAAAAAAAATATATAGTAAAAAAAACATTTAAAACATTTGTTTTCTGTATCTTAAAATATACAAAAGCATTTTTTTCCACATTTTATGTTGAAGCCTCATTAAACTGCTTTAAATGATTTTTTTTGCACATCAATCTACACTTTTTACATCATAAAGACAAAGCCAAAAAACAGATTTTGCAAACTTTCCAAGTGCAGAAACATCTCATAGAATCTTATAGATGATCCCGTGAAATTGGAATGCTCCTGAGATCATTTTTAAGTCTCACAAAAGGGGTATGAATACTTATGCAATGTAATTATTTCAGTTTTTCTTTTTCAAAAAATGTGCAAAGCTATCACAAATCTGTTTTTCATTATGGTGAGTCAAGTGTAGAGTGATGTGGTACAAAGTTATTTAAAGCAGTTTAACATAAAATGTAAAATAAAATAATAAAATAAATGGGTATGAATACTTTCGCAATGCACTGTAATCTATACCTGTAATGAAAAAGTTGAATTTTAAGCATCGCCATCTTTTGTACCACTTTAAAAGTGTTTACCATCTATTATGATCAATTTATGCACCCTTGCTAATTTTTTTTTCTTAAAAATAAATAAATAAATAAACATTTTGAATGGTAGTAGATTATCTACAGTGCACAACAATACAGCTCTGAATGGAATAGTAGTATAGTAAAATAGCTTCAGCTAAATAAATATTACATATAAAATAATAAAAAACAGAATAATACAGTGCTTTCTACAGAATGTTCATTTGTTTCTGGTTTGCATGAAACATTTTCCAAACTCTGTTTTTGGCTTATCCTGAATCACTACAGTACACCTACAATAAACTTTTATATTCAGACAATTTTAGACAGGTTCTGGTAGGAACCGGTGCGGAGTAGCCTAGTACCTGTGTGATTCGTCATAAACAAATAGAAAGAAGTAGCTACAGCTACAATGTTTTTCCGCAAGATGCATGCAGTTCTGTTTATTAACCCCTAGAGCACCAAACGTTATGGACTGCAGCTTTAACTTATTTCACTTATAATAAAACTTCTGGAAGATATTAAAAAACAGTGGTGATATAACCGTGTATCTTGAGTGGGGGTTAAGCATATTGCATTGTGGGATTCCACGCAGTATGTTGTGATTTATACTGCACCCTTTTGGCATTTTGTAGGTCATGCAGGTATACAATACATACACATAATTAGCATACGGCTCACAACACATACTACAGAAACTGCATGAGCAGCATGATAGTAGCGCTGCATAATTAATCAAGATTACAACTTTTGCTGTAATAAATGAATCGTGAAAAGTGATGATTACAGCATTCCACTCAGACGTAAATCACATGCCAACAGTTTTCTATACGTCTTTTTTTTTCTTTTCAACAGCAGTTGAGCATTAGAGCTCATCACACACATCTGTTGTGCGCATGAATGCAACGGCAAAACAATAATACAGATCTGTAATTATTTCAGTAATTATTCTGCCTCACCTTTGTGCTTGCACAGGTAGTCTATGCTTTTCTGCAAGATTGTAGACTTGTCCATCTTCCGTGTGTTTCCAGGCAACATGGTGCCAAGTTCTTTAATGAGGACATTGAACTGGTCTCGCCTTTTCTTCTCTGACTTATTTCTCGAAACTCTGCAATTGAAGACAATAAAGACATGAAAACAAAACATATGAAAAGGCTGGAAAATGCTTGCTCATAATAAATAGAACATTTATTTCAGACCTGCCTAAAGAAAACTACTACTATAAACATTAACCTTTAGACCAATAGCGGAAGCGTGCAAGCATAACCCGGAAAAATTGTGCTTTTAATCAAGTTAGCGTGTTTTATGATGCTTTTATTATGTTGACATTTTCCGTTATTCTTTTTATGGCTTATGATAAAAGCGAACAACATAAGCCATATTAAAATACCTTGTTGAGATGTCAGAAAACTGTGAACTTTGTTGAATTGTGAAAAACACTTGTGCTTTAGTAGCATCAGTATGCAATACTCTGTGGTGCAAGAGCCTTGTGTGAGAACAACAGCAGATACAAACACTTGTTATAGTCTATAAATAAAACAAAATGGTTCATGCAATAAATTCCGCCTCTTGTGTGCGTACATGTTTGTGAATCAGCCTGAATGAACAATATAATTGCCTTAATGGGAAGACTAATTTTAAAAAAAGTAAACAACTCACACCTAGATAAAACCCCTTTATGTCAAAATAAGTCTTAAAATGGCATGAAAACATCAGCTTGGTGAAATTTAAAGTAAATCTCAGTGTCTGTGACCAATATTTACCGAGTTTTGATGACTGATGATCTGAAAAATTCAAAGAAAGTTCAAAGTTAACTATAGAAAAGAACAGCTTTTTAAATTGTTACTGCCTTGAGTTAATATTTTGGAATAAATGTTAATGTAAAAATATAAAATAGGATTTTGTTTAGTAATAGTGTAAGTATGTTTATTTAACCAAGAAAATGTGACTGGGAAAATAATTAACATTTGATTACAAAAAAAATAAAAAAAAGAAAAACCCTCTGACTCATTTCAGAACACCACCGCACACCACTGGTTTATACCCCTTTCTAATACAATAATATTTCATAAGTTATAAAACAGAACAACCAAAAATCAGTAATTTAACTCACCGTTTTGCCTTATCTTTCTCATCTTCCTCCATCAGCCCATCAAAAACACTACCATCATCCCTAAAATAGGACACACATTTATTCTCTGTGCGATGGAAAAATTGTTTTTTTTTTTATATTTTCTGCAATACAATGACATGTCTATTTAACAGATTTCTTTTGTTTTTTGCATATCACTACATAGAGAGAGAGAAACAGAGATGTGCCTCTAAAAATAGACAGAAGTAGTCCTTCTAGGCCTGGGCGATTTTTCCGATTTTATTGATTATTTCGAATTTAAAGTTTTGCAGCAATTTTATTTTTTTGGAAATCGAGGAATTTTGAGTAGAAATATTACCAAATATTGGAATTAGACACTATGCCAATGATAACAGTAAAGAGAAACGTGATTAACCGCTCATGTGACGCTAGGTGCCATTCACACAGAATGCGCTTTTGTGTTGTGACACGGGGAAAAAACGTAAGAAAATGGGAGTGAACTTCTTGTAAATTGAGCGCCGTGTTTTTAGAAAGCCATTTCATGCATGAGATGCTGCAAGAGACACGAGAGCAAGTGTCAAACGCATCCATGTTTACATGGAAAAAAACAATAAAAAAGCAGCGCAATCTAATAAAAAGCCTTGGAAGAACTACTACTGTATGTCTGATATTTCATGTTTGCATCATGATGACAACCTGAAAGCTGCTGTTCAATGTTTTTACACAACATTTATAATTAATAATAGTCTACTGGTGTTATACCTTCAGTCATTTTAAATTTAAATTACCTTGACTTTTGAGATGTTTTTTAAAAGCATTTCCTTGTATTATTTCTTAACGTATAATATGTATATGACAAGTTTGTACAAGATGTAGTTGTAGTTCATACATCTTTAATGCAAATATATTTAACAAGTGATTTGTTAAACATTCACATCATGTTGACAACTTCATGTGTGGTGCATTTGGAATAGAATTTGTTTAACTAGAGGGTTAATAAAGAAAAAGTTACTTGAATCATGTTGTAATTACAGTTTCAAGTTGACTTGTTAAAAATCATAAAAAAAAAAAAAAGAAAAGAAAGAGAGAATGTGTCAAACATTCTGAAAAATAAAATAAAATAAAAAATGATTGTCATTTTTTGCCATATCACTCAGCCCTAAGTCCTACTGTATTTTATTTATTATATAAATGCAGAACATGGGACAGTGAAAATACATTGGTAAATAAAATAGTAATTACATTATAACAAGTAGGTTGTTGACATATGCATGCATTAATTCATACATGAATTATATCTAACTACATTTTCTGTTGTGTTACTATTTTAAAGCATCTAAATTATTTTTGAAGTTCACTACCATTTAAAAGTCTGAGGTCAGTAATCATTTTTTTAAGAATTAATACATGACAGTAAAGAAATCTATAACATAACAAAAATGAAAGATTTCTATTTCAATTTAAATGCTGTTCTTTTGAACTTTCTATTCATCCAGTAAGGATACAAAAGTCAAATCAGTGACTTACATTGACAGCATTTCTGACAGTTTTTTCTAAAATCGACCTGTCAAATGCCGCTGCAGCCTCTGTGAAACTTATCCGGTCATTGTCTGACTGTTTCTCATACACACAAAGAACTAAACCCTACATCTATAACATTACAGAAATTAAATATTTCTATTTCAATTTAAAAGCTGTTCTTTTGAACTTTCTATTCATGAAAGAATCCTAAAAAAGTATCATGTTTCCACAAAAGTATTAAGCAGCCAAAACAAAACAAGGTCATTTAGTTTCTTGCGTGCCTATTCAGCATATTAAGAGTGATATCTGAAGCATCATGTGACACTGAAGACTGGAGTAATGGCTGTGCATAATTCAGCTTTTCCAGCACAGGAATAACCTATATTTTAGAATATATTCAAATAAAAAAAAAACAATTTAAACTAATAATATTTCTGATATTACTGTTTTTACTGTACTTTAAATCACAAAATTTAGCCTAGCTAAGAATGTTTTGAGTCTTTTTTCAAGTCTTTTTAAACTCTACCTGTCTCTGGAGCTCATGATAATGCAGTCTCATGGGTCAGTCTGGGGTTAAAAAACCTGACGCATTGGGAAGGCATTGGTGAAGAGGACCTGCCACTGTAAAGGCCTGTGGACACAAAACAGAAGACTACTAAATGGTGAATTAACAGTTCAGTTTAATATTGTTTCTCTCAATCTGTTAGGCCCTTCTTGCTACAGTCAGAAGTGAAAGGTTAACTGATGGACACAGAGTTTGGGGCCCCATTACTGCTTACTCAACATAAATAGTCTTCTTTATAAAAGATATGGGCTATATTCAGAAATGTCAGTACATTTTCACTTGGTGGTAAAAAAAAAAAGTTTTCTGAATCAAACCAAACACAGTCATGACAAAATTTAAAAGCCTCTAATGAAAGGAATATCAATGTATAGAAGTTTAAAAGTCATCTTAACCCTCATCTCATTCCAGTTCAACCCAATAATTACATTTAAATTGCAACCACAACAGCTGTTATGATAAACATACCGATCATTCATTTACATCAGTCACTGACGTTGTGAGAAAACATCCCAACGTTAACTAAACCAAACGAACATGACGTGAAGAAAAATTAAATGTCACGTTAGCGCACAAACAGTTACATCTAAACTTAAAGAGATAGCGCTACTTTTCAATACTTATTAACAAAATCGTACACTCTCTCTGGGTTCTTTCCCTGCACAGCAAAGTGTGTATTGCGGAACTACCGCCTTTATCAACATAAACATATTTGGTACCTACCGAAAAAACACACTCATACATCCACACCGGTGCCTGTCAGATAAAAGCTCCTTCGGCTTCGCAGATCACAATGCAGCGCTGCGATAAAAAATCGTTGCAATAATGAGAAATGCAATGCTGAATTTCATGCACGCACTTCCTCGAGCGGTCTCCCGAATGTGGGTCAGCGGGCCTAGTGACACGCGAGGCGTAACGGAAGCTCCTCCTGACCGCCGCAAAGTCCCCACAGTTTTAAAATGCGCATTTACTTGGTGGTCGTAACGCTATATACATTAGCAGCTTAGACTTCTCGTCTTCTTTTACCTTCGATCGGTGGCCGTTCGAGCTCAATTTCGGTTTCGAACAGGATGAAAACATTTAGGCCAGGCCTACTTCACGCTAAAAGTCAGGGTCATGCGCAGTAGCCCACGCCATAAGCGCACACGGGCACATTTACAAAATAGTGTGCAAAAAATAAGCACACTTCTTGCAAATGTTAAAAACTGGTGCAAGTGGTCTGTGCTATATGTCTGTTCTTCGTGCACTATTTGAATGATTTTTACATTATTTTATTTCAGTGCTAGCTTTCATATCCTTTGTCTTTTTTATTAAACCATATCAGTTTACAAACTCAAGTGGGGAACGATAATATGCATACGAAAATAATTTAGTGCTTCCAAACGATTAATCGCATCCGAAATAAAAGTTTTTGTTTGCATATGTGTGTATACTGTGTATATTTATTATGTAAATATACATACACATAGTATATATATTTTGTAAATGTTTACATGTATTTACATGCATATATTTATATCCATATAATTAATATTGTATATATACTAAATTTAATATATAAACAACATATTTTTCTTAAATAAAAATGCATGTGTGTGTATTTACAGTATATATATATATATACATAATAAATATATAAAGTGCACACACATATATTATGTAAACAATAACTCTTATTTAGGATGCGATTAATCGTGATTAATCATTTGACAGCACTAGAAAATATAAACGTTTTCCATAATATACATAAACCAGATTGTTTGCACATATTTAGTCAAGTGATGTTAAGTTTTTGTAAATTTTTATATAGAATGTAAACACAATATTACAGAAATTCGATTGTTTTATTTATTGTTTTGAGTTTTTTCATTTTGGCCATAAATATAAAATGAACACAACTATTTTTCAATGTTTTTAACATCATTTAAGCATTAAAACGTAAAAGTTAGAACATGGTTTTTTACTTTCATAGAAGTTTTATAATTTGATCTGCAACATACAGAATGTTGTTAATGTTAAATAGAAATAAGTTTGGTTGAATGTAATTAAACGTACGATAATCTTACACACAAATGTTTTGTTTTTAAATATTTATCATTACAAAAGGCAAATCAGTTTCCAAGGTCCTTTAAAGAGTAAATTTAGGACTTTTATTTTGGAATAAAATGTCGTCTTTTGTTGACGTCAGTATCTGCGACTATTTGCGATTTTCAACCTTCTAATGTCACGTGTAAAGCTTTCTAAGAATTATCTCCTGAATCACAGTTGAGTTTGTTTTTATAAATTTAGGGACAATGTTGATACCATTCAGAAGGGCGTTGCTTACGGCAATTCGACAACACAACTGTAGACTTTTTTCGGACTCTAATGTCACTTCCAGTACAAGAAAGGTAGGTTTCATAATTTTGCCAATCAGCTAAATGTCTCTCTCTACATACAGGTCACTAACAAGTCATTTGTTTTGTTTTTAATGTTATGTCTGAATGGGTTTATTTAGGGTTTAGTTCTTGGCGTGTATGAAAAACAGTCAGACAATGACGGGATACATTTCACGGAGGCTGCAGCGGAATTTGACAGGTCCATCTCAGGAAAACTGTCAGAAATGTTGTCGATGTAAGTCACTGATTTGACTTTTGCATCCTTACTGGATCGTCTTGGACAGTCCGTTCTTTCATTCTTTCTCCTCTCTGTTTTATAGATCTGGACCTCCCCTGAAAAAAGGCAAAAGCAGGATCTTCTATGGTTTACATCAGGTAAGACCATATCTCTACACGATCCTGGCTTGATAACAATCATTTTTATTATAAGTAATTAATTATATATCAATCAATTCTTACAAAAGTCTTTTTCTTGTGAAGGATTTCCCTAGTGTAGTTGTGGTTGGCCTTGGTAAGAGCGGCACAGGTGTGTGTGGAAAAGAAAACTGGGACAACTGTAAGGAAAACATCCGTGCAGCTGTGTCAGGTAAATGTCATTGTCCTCTTCAGGTAAATCTGATGAAAACTTAACAAGAACATGTCAGAGTATTACTTCACCCCAAAATCAAAAGATATTATATTTTGCTTAAAATAAAGAATTCTACTTTGTATGTTTCCAAAATAAAAAATACTGTAATGCATGATGTAATTGTATGGAAGCACATTTCTGCCACTGAAAAAAGCTAAAAAAAAAAAAGGTAATTCTGACTTTTTATCTCACAATTCTGACATTTAGTCTTGCAATTGAGATATAAACTCACAATTTTTTTGTATCGGAAATGCATGTTTATATAATATACTGTATCAGTCTTTTTCCCCCTCAGAACTGGACTTTATAACTCGCAATTGTGAGTTTATATCTCTCAATTCTGTCAGAATTGCAAAATATAAACTCACAATTTGAAGGAAAAAGTCAGAATTGCAAGTTTTTGTCTCCACAGTTCTGACTTTATTTCTTGCAAATCTGAAAAAAAAAAAAGAGAATTATGAGTTTATATCTTGTAATTCTGATTTTATAACTCCCAGTTGCGAGTTTATAACTCACAATTCTAAGAAAAAAGTCAGAATTGTCGGTTTGTATAACGCAATTCTAAAAAAAAGTCAGAATTACGAGTTTATGTCTCACAATTCTGACTCCCAATTGTGAGTTTGTATCACGCAATTCAGAGAAAAAAGTTATAAAAAGTTTTATAAAAAATTTTTTTTTTTTTTTTTTTTTTTTATTATTCAGCGGCAGAAACGGGCTTCCATGTAATTGTAATTTTGTGGAACTCAGAAAAAGTACATACACTACAAGTCAAAAGTTTTTTTGAAGATTTTATGAAGAATTTTTTTGTGTTTTTTAAAGAAGTCTCTTCTGCTCACCAAGCCTGTATTTATTTGATTCAAAATACAGCAAAAGCAGTAATATTGTGAAATAATTTTACTATTTAAAATAACTGCTTTCTATTCGAATATAATTTAAAATGTAGACATTTTCAGCATTATTACTTCAGTCTTCAGTGTCACATCATCCTTCATAAATCAGTCTAATATGCTGTTTTGCTGTATAGAAACATTTTTTTATTATTATTATTATAATTAGCAATATTTAAAACGTGAGGGTTTTTTTTAGGATTCTTTGATGAATAAAAAGATGCAAAGATTTATCTGAAATTTATCTGAAATAATAAGTTTTGTAACATTATACACTATACCGTTAGGGGGGGTGGGGGTTGGGGGGTGTTGATAAAGACATTTATAATGTTACAAAGGATTTCGATTTTAGAGAAATGCTGTTCTTCTGAACTTTCTAGTCATCAAAAAACCTGAAAACTTTTACTCAGCTGTTTTCAACAATATAATAATAGTACATGTTTTTTCCAGCAAATCACTATATTAGAATGGTTTCTGAAGGATCTTGTGACTGGAGTAATGATGCTAAAAATTCAGCTTTGAAATCACAGGAATCAATGATTTTAAAATATATTACAAAAAAAAAATAGAAAACAGTTATTTTAAGTAGTAAAAATATTTCAGAAGTTTACTGTTTTTGCTGTATTTTAGATCAAATAAATGCAGGCTTGGTGAACAGAAGAGATGTCTTTTAAAAGAAAAGCATTAAAAATGTTTTGACTGGTAGTGTATGTGTGTCAATTTCATTCAATTAGTTTTCACAGTACATGTGTTGGAAATAAAAAACAACTGATTTTTTTTTTTGTTTTCCTGTGTTTGCACAGCGGGCTGCAGGCAGCTTCAGGATCTGGAGGTTGCTCATGTCCAGGTGGACCCTTGTGGAGATGGGCAGTCAGCAGCAGAGGGCGCTATGCTAGGGCTTTTTGAGTACGATGAGCTCAAAACCAAGAAGAAAGTCCGTGTCACAACCCAGCCATATGGGAGGTATATAAAACACAGATGTTTAAATATTAGTGTATTCTTAGGAAATGTATTGCATGATTTGTAAGAATTCATCCTAAGAATTCTGGCTCATTATTGTCTTCTTCCTTGTTTCTTTGTAGTGTGGATTCAGCAGCATGGCAGAAAGGTGTTCTGTATGGGGACGGGCAAAACCTGGCCAGACAACTAATGGAAGCTCCAGCCAATCACATTACTCCCACAGTGTTTGCAAACACTATAGAGCGGAAACTCTCACCCTTTGCTCACAAAGTGGCTGTCCACAAGAGGTAGTGTCAAAGTTCATTAAAATTAGTAATCTTTTTCATTAATGATAAAGCAACACAGCACATTTCTGTGTTTATTTCTCTCTCATCTTTAAGGCCCCAGTCTTGGATTGAAAGTGAGCAAATGGAGGCTTTTCTAAGTGTGTCTAAAGGCTCAGAGGAGCCCCCTATCTTTCTTGAGCTGCATTACAAAGGCAGTTTACACTCTGCACAGCCTCCTCTTGTGCTGGTGGGAAAAGGAATCACCTTTGACAGGTAACCACATCTGGACAGAACCTAAAAACATCAGTAATTGTGAATTTCGAATCAAATAATTAGTGGGTCGGTCTCATTCCAGTGGTGGAATCTCTCTGAAGCCGTCTTCAGGCATGGATGCCATGAGAGCAGATATGGGTGGAGCAGCCACTGTGTGTTCCTCTATCGTGACGGCAGCCGCTCTGAAACTCCCGATCAATATCATCGGTCTGTCCATTGTACTAGACACTGTCTGCTAGAACCGTTAGCACACAAACTAACCTTGTGTTTCTTAATTCAGGTTTGGCACCACTCTGTGAAAACATGCCTAGTGGAAAAGCAAACAAACCGGGTGATGTTGTCCGTGCCAAAAATGGCAAAACCATTCAGGTATTCTCCTCTTGTACATATCATATCGATATGCACACAGATGCATTACTGTTTGACAAGTTATAGGTCTTTAAAAGGGTGTCTGCCAAACATTGTTTTATCTCAATCAGATTAAAACTAAAATATGCTACAAACAAAAATACAATATTAAGTTATTGTTAAAGTTAAGTAAGATATAAATAAAGTACCTCTTAATTGATGTAAAAAAAAAAAATACAACAAAACAATAATATAGTGAATTATTATTAGAGTTTAAAATAACTTTTCTAATTTAAATTAGTAAATTAATTAAATTAAATATTTTTTAAGAAATATAATAAATTACTGTCATGACAAAGTTGAATTTTGAAGTAAAATCAGAATCTGATCCTTCAGAAATCATTATAATATACTGATTTAGTGCTAAAAAACTGTTTTTTTGTTATTAATTAATGTTGACAAGAGTTAATGATTAATGTTTTTGAGGAAATCATGATACATTTTTGATTAATTGAAAGTTTAAAAGAACAGTATTTATTTAATATAAAATATTTTTGTAAAAATGTAAAAGTTTTTACTGCTATTTTTTCTCAGCGTCCTTGCTGAATAAAAGGTTCTTTAAAAATAAGACAGTATATTTATTATGTAGATTATGTGACCCTGGAACACAAAACCAGTCATAATTTATACATGATTTATACAACAACTGAAAGCTGAATAAATAAGCTTTCTATTGATGTACGGTTTGTTAGGAAATTACAATATTTGGCAGAGATACAACTATTTGAAAACCTGGAATCTGAGGGTGCAAAAAAATCTAAATATTGAGAAAATTTAAAGGTAAAGTTATCCAAATGAAATTCTTAGCAATGCATGTTACTAATCAAAAATTAAGTGATATATTAACAGTAGGAAATTTACTAAATATCTTCACGGAACATGATTTTTACTTAATATCCTAACGATTTTTGGCATAAAAGAACAATTTATAAATTTGACCCATACAATGTATTTTTGGCTAATGCTACAAATATACCTGTGACTACTTAAGACTGGTTTTGGACTGGTCCAGGGTCACATATATAAAGATCCATATTAAATAACAATCATATTGGCATAGTTTATTTTTTTTATAGTCTTCAAATTAAATGCCATCAGAGAGCAGTTCTGCAAAATGAATAAATATTATATAATAAAAAATTGAGAATTTGATGGTGTTTCTGCTTAAATACCTGTGGAGCCTTCCTAATAGATATGCTCAGCACGAATTAAAATTCCAGAGAACATTGTTTTTTCTTTGGTAGGTTGACAACACTGATGCGGAGGGCAGACTGATTTTGGCTGATGCTCTGTGTTATGCTCACAGTTTCAAGCCCAGAGCAATAATCAATGCGGCTACGCTTACAGGTACCCAACACACAAGCTGCGTTGATGCTTTCAAGTAAACACAGACTAGATATTAATATTTTCTCTCTTTGTTCCTCTGCCAGGTGCCATGGATGTGGCCTTAGGTTCTGCTGCTACAGGCGTGTTTACTAACTCTGATTGGCTGTGGGAGCAGCTGCATAAGGTAATGAGCAACGTCATTCTCATCTTGATTGTCAAAATGACTTGAATGCCATTCTTCATTGATGTTCTTTCATATTGTAAGGCTTTGCGCCAGCAAATGTCTTCATATATGATTTGCGTATCCTCCTAGGCAAGCATTGTTACTGGTGACAGGGTGTGGAGGATGCCACTGTTTCAGCACTACACCAGACAAATAACAGAGAGCGCACTGGCAGATTTGAACAACATTGGAAAATACAGCCGGTACATATGCACACTGACACTTCATTTTTTCTCAACTGGTGATGTACTAGTGATAGCAAGTAGCAGGTCATGGTTTTCCTGGAGTTTTATTTGTGAACTAAATGCTTTTGAGATTATGTTTATTTTAATTTTTTTAAACTAGGGCTGCCCCCTAATAATCGACTAACCATTGTTGACGAGAAGAGGCTTGGTCGACCAAAATTTGATTACTCACTTTTTCACAGAAAATAAACCCACAGAAAGTGGCTAAGTCATGTGGACCATGACAGACAGATCATTAACAGCTGGTCTATGTGGTAATATAGTGCATTCATCAACCTCAAATATGGCTTTTCATCTGAAATATGGTAGCAACTTTACATGGCCACTCAATCTAATGTTAACCTAGAAAAATGTGTGCCATTGAAGTGTGGAGTGTGGAACCTAAATAGTAGTGCATTTACTGCATGACAAATGGAGGCGCTGATGCGGTCACTTGCTCTTAAAATACTCCATCATTTTTGGACATACAGATAAAAGTAATAAATCTTTCGAATCTGTAAAGACTCTACGTTTATTTGTGTGCACACAGAATAACAACGAAACGTTGCGCTTTTGTAAAATAATGAAAGCAAACAGGATGTGTTTTCTGCCGTCTCAGTCTCTGTGAACTTGAAACTTCGAAACTCTGTGTATAGCCTACTTGTCTCACAGACATGAAAAATATAGGCTATATATAGAGAGTGAAATGCCTACTTTTAAATGAACCAGTTTAAATAGAAAACAAATATTCTCAGATTATATAATCCATATGAAACATACACACAGGCACATCACTACTGCTTAGATGACGAGTCAGTGTCGCTGACTTCATCTCTTAAGATGAAAACAAAACAGCACTAATTTATCAGTAAATTATTAAAACATTAATGCAGACTCCTTGCTGTTTTACCTGACACATTCATAATTATTATATTACCGGTGCGCTGTGGCAAGCTTTTGGTTGTTGCGCTATGGTTGTTTTGTAGGCAACTAAAGGCTCATTATTATGATTTATATGGTTTATTAAACGTGCGACTAATAATCCTTAAAATGAATGACTACGACTCTACTATGAACGACTTTAGTCGAGGGCAGCCCTAAAAAAAAGTATTTGAAAAGACAATGCCAACATGTCCAAATTTTTTTCATACATTATATACATATATTTATATTTATAGTGCATATGGCAGTATATATATATTTTTTCTATAATCTGTAGTGATTACTATGGTTGTTTTTGGTTGCATTGACACCGAACCTGTCTGTGACCTCACAGTTCAGGTGGCGCCTGCACTGCCGCAGCCTTCCTGAAAGAGTTTGTGACAGCTGATCATTGGGCTCATCTTGACATTGCCGGGGTCATGACCAATAAGGATGAAGTCCCATACCTGAGAAAAGGAATGTCTGGAAGACCTACACGTACGTTGGTGGAATTCGCTGCTGGTTTGGCCTCTGAACCCTAACGTGATGATTGCGACCTCTGACCTGGCTGCTTCAGAAGTATATCCATGATGATCAGTGTTCAGAATGATAGTCTGTATTATAATTACGGTTGCTGCTGAAATTAGCAGATACTTAGCAACAAGTGATCATGATTGTTGAGGTGTTTAAGGCACAAGAAGAAACTTTTAGTATCATGAACAGAAAAGAATATCTAATGGAAAGTGCTGACAAGCACTGCTAGAAGCTGCCACACTGTTGCTAAAATCTAACAACTGAAACTAGAGAATGAAAGAACAGTTTGCTGGACTCCCTTTTAAAGTGGTATTGAATAAAAAGTGACACAGGGTTCACTTTTCAAATTCTGCATATTTGTGTAAAAAGATTACATGGTTACCAGTATTATACCATGTATAAATGCACAAAATACAAGGTCAATAAAGACATGTGGTAATAAAGAGTGTGATAAATGTCACAGTGAAAGACTGGTGTGTTGGCATTGAGTCCGGATGCGGTGTTCAGGAAACGTAAGTTGTATTATCTAAGCAAACGACAAATATTTTCATCAGTTTGATCTTTTATGCTTTATGCTTTTATGATCATTTATGCTTAAAGATTAAAGTGACAGTTACAATTCTGTCATTAATTATTCACCCTCGTGTTGTTCCAAACCCCTAAGACCTTTGTTCTACTTCAGAACACAAATGAAGATATTTTTGATAAAATCCGAGAGCTTTCTGGCCCTGCATAGACTGCAATGCAACTACCACGTTCAAGGCCCAAAAAGGTAGTAATGACATTGTTAAAATAGGCTGTGTGACATCAGTAGTTCAACCGTAAATAATGCCTTTTTTCAGCAAAATCTCTATATTCTGTGTCAGTCTTCGCACGTTCGTGAGAATACCACATATGCATGTGGTGCTGCTGACATAGAACATAGATGTGTTTCCATATTAATATTGAAATTAACTTAAAACTTTAAAAGTATAATTATTTCAGTATTTGCTCAGTCATATCATTCCAAACATGTATGACTGAATTCTGTGAAATATAAAATAAGATATTTCGACGAATGTTGGTAACCAAACAGTTTTGGTTACCAATGACTTCTGTTTTAAGGATTAAAAACATTTCTCAAAATATATTTTTAGAAGTAAGAAAGTGAAACCGGTTCAGAATGACATGAGGATGTGTAAATGATATTGGAGTTTAAATTTTGGGATGAACTGTCCTTTTCAATGGTGCTTACTAGTAATTCCCAACCATGTTTAAAGATTGACTGTATGTGTCCTATGCAGAGGTAATGTTTGAGAAGAAAAACATCTGTGTAAAGACTATTCATGTGATTTAGGTCATTATGGAGCAACTTTTGAACTCAATAACTGGAACTTGAAAAGTATGAAAAGTAAGTAGCTCTGTATGCCACTAGATGGCTTTGTGAAAGTGAATGGAGGATGAGGAGAAAGCTTGTGTTATCTCAGAATGTTCAGTGTTGTGTCAGCTGGGTCTGTGCACTCATTTACACACAAAACAGGGCATTTTACTGGAATGAAACCCTCTCACACCATGCCTCTTTGTGTGTTTCTAACTTCATTCTAGCTATCCTCCGGGGACACAGTTGCTAAAGATGTCTCCAGAAGTCACAAAATCTCACAAAAACTAATTTAATCACTTTCTCAAAGATAAAAGTAAATGTGTCAAAATAAAGTGGAATTAAAACGGTTTTGTTTTAGAATTTTAGTTTGGATTTGTTTTGTAGTAATTCTAATTTAAACAAGGTTTAACAAGAGTGTGTTTCAAAGACGTTAGATCGGACGTGGTGCTGTAAGCTGATGTGGAATTTGTGCAATAAACTTAATCTGAAAAGCGGGTCGAGATGGAGAGGAGAACGATTGTTCTAACAGCGCAGAGGTTTAAGCACGCGCGCCCTGCTTTCATCCCACAATCCCCCCACACACGCACAACCCAAATATCCCCTTTACACACATACACCATCCTTACCTATGTATTGTAATGAACAGCACTGCATTAGTAACCTTTTTTCTTCATAATAGAAATTTGATTAAGTAATTTACTTTTTAGACAGTATTGTTTGTTTTACCACACGTTTGATTGCAAGGTTACTTTTTAGACCGTACTGTCAGTTACATTAAAATTACTAAGTAAAAAAGTATTGACAATTACATCTATTTTATTATTATAAGGTTTTTTTTTTTTTTTACAGGCAGTATTGCCTATTAAGTTACATCTTTTTACTACAAGTTCACTTGTAAATTTACTTTTTAGACGCAGTTTTGCAGATTACATTACAAGTTTACTTGTAAATTAAATTTTTAGACACAGTATTGCAGATTACTTCACAAGATTACTTAGTTTGCTTTTAGATGCAGTATTGCAGTGGATGTTACATCTATTTTACTACAAGTTTACATGTAAGTCTACTTTTTACATGCAGTATTGCAAAATATGTTACAAGTGTACCTGTAAGTTTACTTTTTAGATGCAATGTTGCAAATTACATTACAAGTTTACTTGTAAATTTGCTTTATATGCAGTATTGAAGTGGATGTTACATCTATTTTACTACAAGTTTACTTGTAAATTTGCTTTATATGCAGTATTGCAGTGGATGTTACATCTATTTTACTACAAGTTTACTTGTAAGTTTCATTTTTAGATGCAATATTGCAAATTACATTACAAGTTTACTTGTAAATTTGTGTTCAGTGTTGCAGTGGATGTTACATCTGTTACTACAAGTTTACTTTTTAGATGTAGTATTGCAGATGATGTTACATCTATTTCACTGCAAGTTTACTTGTAAGGTTACTTTTGAGATGCAGTATTACGGGTGATGTCACATTTATTTTATTACAAGTTCACTTGTAAATTTAATTTTTAGACGCAGTATTGCAGATTATAAGATTACTTGAAAGTTTGCTTTAGATGCAGTATTGAAGTGGATGTTACATCTGTTTTACTACAAGTTTACTTGTTACATGCAGTATTGCAGAATATGTTACAAGTTTACTTGTAAGTTTGATTTAGAGATAGTATTGCAGTGGATGTTACATCTATTTTACTACAAGTTTACTTCTAATGTTACTTTTGAGATGCAGTATTGCAGATTGCATTACAAGTTTACTTGTACATTTGCTTTATATGCAGTATTGCAGTGGATGTTACATCTATTTTACTACAAGTTTACTTGTAAGTTTACCTTTTACATTCAGTATTGCAGAATAAGTTTCCTTTTTAGATGCAATATTGCAAATTACATTACAAGTTTACTTGTAAATTTGTTTGCAGTATTGCAGATGATGTTACATCTATTTCACTGCAAGTTTACTTGTAAGGTTACTTTTGAGATGCAGTATTACGGATGATGTCACATTTATTTTATTACAAGTTCACTTGTAAATTTAATTTTTAGACGCAGTTTTGCAGATTATAAGATTACTTGAAAGTTTGCTGTATTGAAGTGAATGTTACATCTATTTTACTACAAGTTTACTTTTTACATGCAGTATTGCAGAATATGTTACAAGTTTACTTGTAAGTTTACTTTTTAGATGCAGTATTGTAGATGATTTTACTACAAGTTTACTTGTAAGGTCACTTTTTAGATGCCATATTGTAGATGATTTTACATCTAGTTTATTACAAATTTACTTGTAAGTTTACTTTTTAGATGCAGTATTGTAGATGATTTTACTACAAGTTTACTTGTAAGGTTACTTTTTAGATGCAGTATTGCAGATGATGTTACATCTATTTTACAAGTGTACTTGTAAGTTTACTTTTTAGATGCAGTATTGCAGATAATGTTACATCTGTTTTACTACAAGTAAACTTGTAAGTTTACAGACTTCATATAGTCAGAGAGGATTGGATTAATTGTGAAGATGTCATAATTTTTTGATTAGGAATTGAGACTCTCAGTGATATGCCTGTCTTGGGATTTGATGAGATTTGTGTAAGGCTGAGACAAAGAGGGAGAACAGCTTTGATAACAGTATTCTTCAGAAGTACAAGGTCACCCTCATACAGTCAAAATATTCTCTTTGCTACTTTGTTCATTTTTCTCACTTTTGTTAAAGTGGGAAAGTTTGTGGTAAATGTAAAGATGATATCCACCTCACAAATCTTTGGCAACATGTTAAAACTCTTTTAATAATGTGTATTTGGGAACTGCGCAGTGACGAGGACTGAAAAAAATGAACGTGTGTTCATTTAACAGACACTCTGTCTAATATTTCTAAAATCTAAATATCTTTTTTTTTTCTAAACAGCAATGGTATTAAGTAGGGAAAAAAATTAAGACTTTTGCTAAAGTATCCTGACTTTTAATTATTTTTTTCCTATGGAGAAAAACACCCTATAACGTCACGTGAGATTTCTGCAATGTCATAAATTTGCTTAGTTGACCCAAGATCCCAGTTTCTGCTTTCAAAAGCTAGAGGTTTCGGTATAAACTTAAATATCATAAAATTTTTCTTCCAAAAAAAAGACATAAATAAAAAAAAAATAAAACATATAAAATAAAATAAAATGATTAAAACATTTTTAGGAGTTTTTCAAAAGCATAAAAAAATGCTTACTGACTCAAATATTTGAACGGTAGAGTAACTGAAACTTAAATGAAAACTCCATTAAGCACAACCTCTGAGCAATAAATATTTCTTCTGGGTGTGTGTATGTGTTTTGGGTTGAGGGGGTGGTGTATGTATGTTTTGGGCCTGCAAATGACCTATTGTGTGTATGTTTTTGGTCTTACTGTTAATGAATGAGTGTGTGTGTGGGAGAAAGTGTGTGATTGTACTCCCCCTCTTCAGGCAGGAGTGTGATTGGCTTTAAACAGATTAACATTCTAACGGTCAGAGTCTCAAATCCACCCAGTAACACAGAACAAAAACTGCTCATTAAAACATACTGACCCTACCACATGTTCTCTCTCCCCTTTTCCTTTTAATATTTCATTTCTTTTTCTCTCCACCTGTCTTTCTGAATTTCTGTTCAGAAATTGTTCTGTGAATTCGGTAAGGTATATCTCGCTTATCAGTCTGGCTCAAGTTTTGTAATTCAACTTTAACTTTCACTTCATATTAACTAAAAGTCCAATATTAGACTAACGTGTCATTTGTTTACTGGGATGTATGGAAGCCTCTGTTTGCCTTAAAGTTAAAATAAGGTAAAATGTTAAAACAAAAAATTCTTTTTTTGTTGATTTTGCTGTGTCACTGCAGTGCAACCAGAGATGACGAATGTAATTTTGTCCACTCCTACTGAAATTCACCTGCAAGCCTTTGTCATGTCCAACATTGAGGAAGTGTTTCCGATCTCTCTCTCTCTGTCTCTTGTTTTCTCTCTGCATTGTCTGTCTATTGAGAGAGAAGAGGTGTGTTGAATGCATTGATTGTATGAAAGGCGTTTCTGTGTGTGAGAATAAATAGAACTCTTCTCAGAGACTTGTATTTCACACATGGGGGTTGGTTCATTTATTTTTGTTTCCAGCCAAGTCAAGAAATCAATGGTTTAGTGAACCGTACTAATCATAGTTATTAGATGAACTATTTGTTTGCTTGGGAGGACAATGGCACGTATTAGTAAATGATAGTAAATGGTAGTTAACTCAAAAATTACTCATTTTCATGTCATTACAATCCTGTACAATGAAAAAACAGAAATTTCACAAATAATTACAAAGAAACGGCAAGTAACACAATGAACTGTATGGAAGCCTGTTTCTGCCACTGAATAAAAAAAAAGGTATACAAACTCACAGTTCTGACTTTTTTTCCCAGTTGCGAGTTATAAGGTCAGAACTGTGAGATATAAACTTGCAATAGTGAGAAATAAAGTCAGAACTGCAAGTATAAACTTACAATCCTTACTCTTTTTCTCAGAATTGTGAGATTATATCTCAAAATTATGATTTTTCCTCTCAGAAAATACTATTTGAGTCTCTCTACAAAATGTCATGTTCACTGTACAGTTCTATAAAAGCCTGTTTCCGCCACTGAATAAAAATAAAACAAGGTTATAGTGATTTTTTATCTCACAATTCTTACTTTTTCCACAGAATTGTGAGATAAAAAGTCACAATAACCTTTTCTTTAGTTTCACAATGGCCAAAATTGCAGTTGTAAGTTATAAAGTCATAATTCCAAGATATAAACTCACAGCTGCAGGAAATCAGAAGTCAGAATTACAAGATAAAAACATGCAATTGCGAGTTATAAGGTCAGAACTGTGCGATATAAACTCGCAGTACTGAGAAATAAAGTCAGAATTGCGAGATATATAAAATTCTGACATTTTTCTCAGAATTGCATATAAACTAACAATTACGAGATATAAAGTCTAAATTAAGAGACAAAGTCGCAGTTCTGAGAAATAAAGGCAGAACTGCTTACCTTTTTTTGAGTTTATATCTCAAAATTGTAACTTGTTATTGCAGAATTGCGAGTTTGTATCTTGTAATTCTGACTTCATAACACAATTTAATTAAGTCAGTATTTGTGAGATATAAACTCGCAATTCTAAGAACATTATCAGTCTTTTTTTCCTCAAAATGTTAGAATTTGCAATTGCGAGTTTATATCTCACAACTCTGAGAAAAAAAGTCAGAATTGCTAGATAATGTCACAACCCGGTGGACTGTTTTGTTGGTTTTTCCCTTATGTGTCCTTATTTGGTCTTTCCTGTTCCGTTTCTTGTTTTGTCGCCATTGGTTAAAAAGGTACACCTGTCCATGTCTAATCAGCACCCCTATATAAGTTTGACTCAGTTCCATGTTCATAGTCCGTTCTTATATTGTCGCTAATGTCATTTTATGTTAGTTTACTCCGTGTTGGTGTGTGTTTTCCCTGCTGTTCCAGTTTGTTCCTGTTCCCGTTATGTTTTTTTTTTTAAAGCACGTTTTCATCATTTCCTGTCCTTGCTCCTCCTTCCCGCACACGACCCCTGACAGATACAAACTTGCATTTGTGAGAAGAAAGTCAAAATTGAGAGTTTTTATCTTGCAATTCTGACATTATTTCTTGCAATTGTTTATATCACGCAATTTTGATTTTTAAACTCGCAATTGCGATTTTATATAAAAATCAGAATAGCATTTATTTTCTTGTTAAAATGCTCCCCAATATTTATTTATTTATTTATTTTAATTTACAACTTCAAAAACATATATTTTTTTACAGTGTATGACTCTTTACTCTGTGGAAGATATTTTAAAGAATGTTTACATGTTTCACAAGTTTAAAATGTTTTTGTATGGACAAAAACTATATATTTTTAGGCATCCTTTTTTATGTTCATGTGAGTTGGTTACACTTTATTTTAAAGTTATGTTGTTAGTAAGTACTGAGTAATATTAATACATGTGGTTACTATAGGGTTAAGTTTAGGGTTTGGCCTAGTTCTAGTTACTTTTTCAAATCAGTAACGCCAGTTACTCTTCCCCCATTTATTGATTAAAAGTTCTCCTGTCCCCACCTTGAGTAAGATGGAGTAAGATATTAGTTCTAGAATAAATGAGAACATGCATTAAACAGTATATACTCACATATACACTCACATAAAACAGATTCAGTATTTCTAACAATAATCTAACATTTGTTTTCCTTTTTTATTGCTGAAGAACTGACATTTTTTTCTTCTGCGGTATACTGTACAAACATGAATTTATGAATGACTTTTCTCAAAGCCTGAGGCTTTTGGAGTGAAAAGGCTTTTACATTTGCCAAAAATAGAACTTTTTATATTAAAAACAAACAAGCAAGCCCTGGCCAGATTTAAAAAGTAACGCAAAAGTAAAGTAACGCATTACTTTCCATAGAAAGTAACTAAGTAACGTAATTAGTTACTTTTTTAGGGAGTAACTCAATATTGTAAAGCATTACTTTTAAAAGTAACACTGATAGTAAATTTAATTTAAATAAGAATTTTTTGAAAAAGTGTTATTGATAAATTTGTTTATTTTGTAGACAGCTGCAGACAGTTTTTTTAATATAACAAACATAATTGTTGTGTCACACATGTGAGATATAAGGTTTTTTTTCCTTCCCTAGTTTCATTCAAACATTCCCGGAGGTGTGTTCATCTTTGTGTCACTTTAAGGCCTTTTTTGCGTAAATCAGAGAATCCAAATGGGATGGTGAGCTCTGATATTTGTAAGGTGTGTGTGTGTGTGTGGAATGCTGCTCTGGCCTGTCTCCAGGTCGAGGGAGGATAGCGTTTCCAATCCGAGAGGCTGGAAACATTCTGGTTTGGTGAGTTTCTGAGGCGCACATACACGCACACACACACAGAAAGGAACAGGTTGCTCGGACCAGCCCGGTGAGAAAGATGTGAGACTAAACATTTCCTAGTACTCACTGCTGTAGACACAGACCGACGCACACGCACGCTCTTTTTTATCAGTTTCTGAAGATTTCATATTCCTTGTGAAAAGTTTGTGTTTGACCTTTGGCATTACAGACTGATTCGGTATTCCTACAGCTTTTTTTGCTGTTTTTTTTCTTCTTCCTCACAGCAGAGGAATGTGAAGATTATGTCAGTGAGAGGCAGGTACAGAGACTAGCGCTAATTACTCTCTCTCTTTCTCTCTCTCTCTCTTTCTTTCTCCGCCCGGTCTCCCTCGTTTTCCCTCCCTCCTCCTCCTCCTTGCCAGTGAAGGAGACAAGCAGGGGAACGAACAGCAGGGCTGGGGAAGTGAAACAGTTTGGAGACAGAAACTAAAAGAGAAAAAGAAGAGAAACTTAAAGTTTTTTCATCACTCTGGACTGTCAAGACTTGTGAGAACAGACACGATAACGGGTGAAATACAGAGAAACAGGGATGAATGTGGCTGATCTGCTGTGCCTTTGATTAATGCAACACGTAGATTCTCTTTGACAGCTACTAGAAGCGCAGGTAAGTTCCTACATTCTCATACACGTCTTTTTGTGATTCTCTGTCCTTCAGAGTCTCATGTTTTGTCTGTTTTCCTTCCTTGTTCTCTGTGTGTCATCTTCTCACAGATGGTCCAGCGATCACGTTCTCCCCTCTGACCTTATTTATTTTCATAGAGTTCAATTGACATCTCTCTCTCTCTCTTTTTTTCCATCCCTCCCTTTTCTTTCTCTTTCCATCTTACAGTTGTAAGGTTAGAATGTCCTTGTGTTGCGAAAACTGTGTTGAAAGTTGCTCTGCGGGTCTTTTGTGTGTGTATGTGCGTTGTGTAACTGCACTCAGGGGGTGTGCTATAATTTAGTGTGTCAGGTTTCTGACAATGAGATGGCTCAATCTAAGAAAAAACAAGGAATGAAAAAGATTAAAAGATGTTAAGGCCCATTGGAAGAGTTTGCATGCTTAGCATAATGAGTGTAGACGTGTACTTTTTTTTTTTTTTTTTAACAGGGGAATGGCACAACATGAACGGACAAGACACAAGTTTCACTTTAAAGATTAATCACTGTTTCATAAGCAAATAATTGTTTCTAGAGCTGTAGAATCTTGTTTTTCTACCAACAATGTATGGAAATGTAATAGGGAAGTGCTACAGCTTTAATATGATGTTAAGTTGTCTCCAAAAAGTAGGTGCATCTGATAAAAAACGCACTTTAGGGATGTCCAAAAGGTAAAAATGACTCATATACAATATTGTATGTCATAAAGAAATGTAGCTTGTAGGGCTAGGGTTAGTTTTTTGCAATTATAATTAGCTTTATGTAAGAAGAATAGCTAGATAACTAGGTAAACGTGTACGTGGGTGGGTGTGTTTACTTAGCTGTACTTGAGGTATAATTTTGTCTGAAGAAGTGAGCTAAATCGTCCAAAACCTCCCTTTGGGGGAGAACTTGGACTTTTTCAATTGGAAAAATTGGAAAAAACAATCTGTTAGTTGTAGTAATCAGTAGTAATTGTAATATCTTTATACAAAAGTCTCCTGGGTAAGTGTGTGTGTGTTCGTGAGTGCCTATGAATGGGTTATTTCACGTAGGGGGTAAAGAGGTCAGGGGTATTGAGAGCCGACACGCTGTGGCTTTGCATTGTGGGGGATGTAGTTTTAAAGAAATTAGAGGAAGAACTAGAGATGAATTAGCACCGAGGTGAAGTACAACCTGTCTCTGTGTGTGCGTGTCTCAGTGAGTCATGTGACTCTTTGTTGTTACTCTAAATACTGCATCTGTTAAATATGTAGGCATGTTTATTTGGTGACAGACCTTTAGGGGCCCAGTAGTGCATACACTTGTGTCTGTGTGTGTGCGTGTTTGAAATCTGATTGGCTGTGGTTCTGACTTGAACCAGTTCTTTCTGCCTCCATTCAGCTGCTTATCTGCTTCTCAGAAAGCAGCATATTCAGGTGCATGTTTATTTTTAGAATTTGTATGCATTTCCCTTTCATTAATGTTGTAAATATTTAAAGGATTTAAATTTTCTTTTTATTTGACCATTCAATTTCCATTTAAAGGCATCATCATTCAATAGTCTTGTTAAGTGTGAATGTTGAGACAGATGTGTTTCTGGTTTAAACTTAAGAAGCTGAACTTCAGTTAATTTCTGTGAATCAGTTCAAACTTTCTGTTTTAATGAATTGATTCAAAATTTTAGTGGGTATGAGCTTTAAAACAGGGGCAAAATCAATTTAAAGTTTCTACCTTTGGTTTCTGTGAATTAGTTTAAACTATATTCAATAATATTCAAAAATATAAGTTCATAAATATAGCTATTTGTTACTGTTTATTGTTATAGTGGTGCATAAAAATGAAAATTATGAAAATTCTTCTTCCTTGTAAAGGCACAATATGTAAGATTGTTTTATTAAAACAACCAAAAACCACTAGAACAGTGTTATATATTTTGCTGACTTGTTTACTTACATTATCCCAAATGTTTCCAATGTTTAAATCCGGAGAAATAATATATTTTAACTAGTGTAATGGACCGTGTCCTTGTGTCACCTGCCAATGACGTCATACACTCTCGATTTTCCGGTTTTATTTTGTAGTATGGATTTATTTTGTAGAAAACATAGAAACCCCAAAGACCCTTTAATCTGTTGTGCATTTTATTAGACAACTGAAAAACGCACAGAGTAGCATTATAACAGAACTTTTAACACACTCATATGTATCTAGTATGATAACAGCGCTGTTTTACCTCACATACGCATGACCGGATTGAGCGGAAGTGCTCGACTGTGGCATAATAAAAGCTCTGCTGCTTTCGAGCCGTGTATCGCGTTCGTCCTTCATTAGCAATCCCTCCAGCATCCTTGTTTCGCTTTCACGAGTTTCAGCCCCACTCTGCTAAACAATACAGTGACCTTAATAAGTCTTTAATACATTAGCTCATCCATGGACATGATTTCTGCCCAGTTCCGACGGATTGCATCAGCTGTAAGGATAAAGACAACAACTCCTATGATTCCACACACAATCAAGTCTTCAAACTACGCCTCGGTATTTTGTTTGTTTTGAATATGCGCCCTCTAGCGGCAAAAACTTACATATTGTGCCTTCAGTGACAACAATTAAAAGCTTTAATTATAAAAATGCAAAATGTAATAAACGCTTTTTTACAGTATATTCATGGTAAAACCATAAAAATAGAGATATTTTGCTCTCGTTTTTCTTTGCTACATCATCTGTTCTCAAAATGTCTTTCCTTATTTCTTAAAAAACTTTAAATTAAATAGAATTTTAAGCTTTAGGGGCATTTCTCAATTCTACATTCTTTATTGACTCAGTAGTTTTGTTTCCTCTTTGTGGGAAGCACACATTTCTTATTCATCCACCTTCAGCACTTCAGTCAGCCTTTCTTGACTTCTTGTAGACATACTATTTGATATAAAGAAGGAAACCGAGAGAGAGCAAGACAGGTCACCTCTCTTTCTGGGTTCTTAAAGTCATATGACTGATCATGTGACCTCCTCAGCATGACTTTAACCCTGACAGACATCTGGACAAGTGTATGTGTGTGTGTGTGTGTGTGTGTGTGTGTGTGTGTGTGAGTGAAACAGGATCTCCTCTCTCTCCCTTCTGCTTTTCTTCCCATCTCTCTCCCTAACACACACCAAATACCTGCACTTCACAATGAATGCATTCTTACACTGTCTCTATAGACAGACTAGAAGAGCCGTGAGTGTATGTGTGTGTGTGTGTTCAGCATGGTTCTCCTCCAGGTACTTTGATTAATAGTGACTTCTGAGGGGTGGAGCTCTTTTAGACCAAAGACTTAATTTGGGATATCCCACCGTGTGCCATGCACACACACACACACACACACACACACACACACGTCTCCTTAGTGACACAAGTTCTGCTTGTCTGAATCAAGTCGCTCCGTTTCTCTCTGTTTTGCTAATGCTTTTATGCCGCTTCATTACACACTTCTCTTTCTCCCCTTTCTTCTTTTCTTTCTTATAGTGAGTAATAATAGGCCTTGTTCATTAAACCCAACAAACTGGACAAAATCAGCACTGGTGTGTGACTACTGTTATGTAGTATGTACATCCTAATTGCATTATAAATAAATCTGCTATAGTGCATGTATGTGTTGAACGATGGGCTGATAGAACGCAATGATCTCTTGCAGGTTGTCTTCTTTTGAATGTAACTGTTTAAATCTCATCTCATCTCTCTTGCACTGATACTGAAGACTCACACACTTACAAATGTTTCCAAGTACACCCTGTCCTTCTGCTGAGACCTTCAACGTTGGTTTTTCAACCAGAAAAACAAAGTAGTAACAAAAATCAACCAGTTTTATCTAAATGTTAAAAAACTCAAAAAAGTGTTTTAGTCTTGTGCGACCCTTTAATCAGTGTGCAATGGGAAAAAGCAGTTGTTCTTAAGTTATAAAGAATACCAAGTTATAAAGAATGCATAATCAGCCTACAGTATATATCCACTGGTATTTCATTGTTTCAAGTGGTTTCATTTAATTTTAATATAAAGGCATTTGCGTGTCGCAGCAGTTAAATCTGTGTCTATCATGATAAAACCTTAATATCAAAACTAGTTTTAGAGAAATTCTCTACATGTAATGCATTACACTGTAAGTAAACACATTAGATTTTGGCCGACTAAATCTACTGTAGATTTAGTAGAGTAAAACTGACTAAACCTAAAGTAACTAAAACTAAAACAATTCAGATGACTAAAATATGATTAAAACTAAATGGAATTTTAGTCAAAAGACTATGACTAAACTAAATCAAAATTTGCTGTCAAAATTAACACTGTGGTAGTTCACACACATTCATATAGTTCCAAACCCATAGGACTTTTAATCTTCTTTTGAAACTGAAATATTTTGTAATGAAACCTGGGTGGTATCTGTCCCTTTACTGAAAATCCTTTACACCTAATCTTTGATACTAAATACATTTAAATAAAAGCAATCCATGTTAATTACATTTAAATCCAAGTCTTCTGAATTGCATTATATGATTAATAGGTTTCATTTAGGTTTTTATTCGCATATAAACATTGATCAACATAGAGCGCATCAACAGAAACTCAAACTTGCTTTATGTAAGGGTTTGTTGTTGTACTAAATGTCAGCTGAGTATGATTGCGTTTCAGTTTCTGATGTTTGAAGTGTTCTGTATTGATCTATGTTTATATGTAAATAAATGCCTATATTATATCTGTTCAACATATAAAGTGATCATGTCTCTTTGGAAAACTTGGATTGAACCACTTGATTCGTATGGATAACTTTTAGGATAGACTTCAAAGAGAGGGACAGAAATCTTACAGGTTTCATTAAAAATATCTTCTTTTGTGTTTCAAACATGAAATAAAGTCTTATAGATTTGCCACCTGAAGTCAAACACTTTGAGTATGTGAAATGTCTTGGATGTCACTTTTTTCAAACTACGACTGTAATTACAAACTGCAACTACATATTGTTACTTCTCTACTTAGAAGTAAGCAGTGTCGGGAAAAGTTACTTTTTAAAGTTGCATTACAATATTGCGTTACTCCATGAAATATAACTAATTGCGCTACTTAGTTACTTTTTATGGAAAGTAATGCATTACGTTACTTTTGCATTACTTTTTTCCTCCTTGGGCTGGGCTTGTTTATTTGTTTTTTAATAACCCAAAAGATATATTTTTGGCAGCTGTAAGGGCCCATCACACCAGAAGTAAAATTAATAAGCCTCAGGCTAAAGAAAGTGTCTCAGCCTCTGCACTTCATTTCTAAATTCTCCAAACACGGAGACAAGAGAGGTGTCAGTCAGTAAATGAGAATACAAGAATATGTAAGTAACTTACATTACTTATTTGCAAAAGTAGCTCAGATGTTTTGTTGTAAAATTGGAAGTAGTGTGTTACTTTACTAGTTACTTAGGTCCCACTTTGTATTAGGTGGCCTTAACTACTATGTACTTACATCAGAAAATAAGTACAATGTAATTATTGTGTTCATATTGTATTGCAAAACTCTTTTGCTGCTATTGAGGTGAGATACGGGTAAGGTTAGGGACAGGTTTGGTAGTATGGGTAGGTTTAAGGTTGGGTTAAGGTGTAAGGGATGGGCCAACAGTGTAACTATAAATGCATTGACAAATATTAATTACAGATATAAATACATGCAGAATGTTTTTAAAATATTAGCACAATGTAAAAACACATATACACAATAAGTGCATTGTATCAAATGATTAATTTAAATAAAAGGCCACCTAATATAAAGTGGGACCATTACAGATCAAAGTTAAAAAAAAATTTCTTCATTCCAGTGAAATCTCATTGGTTTAAAATCACCCTGTGTATTTCACTTCAAAATGACTCTTCCGTGTCTGAAGTTATTTAAAGCTTTTAAAGCGGTTGAGCCACCAACGCAGTCACCATCAGATGACCTTGACTAAGAGATCTACTGTAGGTCAGATGTATTACTAGCATAGACAGTCAGAGCGCATGTCTGTATGCGTGTCCGTGTGTGTGTCTTTAGTCTATTCATATATTCCTACAGTGCTGAAGTTAAACCTGATTTTCCGGTTACCTTTACCGGCAATGTGTGACGCAATACAGTTTGTGCAAAACTAAAACACACTTTCACAGTCTATCTTTATACCTTCTAATACAAACACACACACACACGCACGTCTTGCGCTGTCCCTTCAGGATATGTTTAATAAGTTTTGCTTAATATATATCGAATACTTTGTTTTTCTTTTTCACTCTTGCCCCCTCATCCTAAGGAAGAAAAGAAGAAAAAAAACTTGAACTCAGTGAAGGACAAGACTTTAGATATGTATAGTGGGTACTGATAAGGCCTATAAATGCAGACTTTGCACCCTCTCAAGGCATGTTGACTCTCTACACAGCCTCACCCTGCTTTATGGCCTACCCACAATGCATCATGTGCCCAGGTTTTATAATGTTGCTAATGATTTAAAAGATAATATCCGATGGTGCTGTTTTATATCTCAAGGTTGGATTCTGAGTGAGTACGGATAAACTTCAGATATGTTTCCTTGTGTGTGCACTAGCATTTTGAGCTCAGGACTGTTGTAGACAGTTGAGGGATCCATCCAACTGGTTTGCCACCTCTTTGTGTGTGTGTGTATGTGTGTGTTTATTTTGTGTGGCTACTAAGGATTCTTCTGATCAGCCAACCGCCTAAAACAAAAATTGTTTTGCCTCTTAAACTCACCATCATTTCCTGTTTGTGCACGTCGCACTTCTCTCATTGCCCTCCCTCATTCCACCCCCATGTTTATTAGTTACAGCTGAATGTGTAACAAGTGACCATCATCATATGACATCTTACTGACTCCGCAGAAAAATATAATCGGGTAGTTGATAAATAACATGTCCATAAACTTTGTTTTTTAAACCAATATGTTGGCTATAAAGTAAATTGCTGCTTTTTAGCATAATTTAAAAGGGTTGGTGAGGGTTTTTTTTATGTTCATCAAGGCTGCATTTACTTGATCAAAATTACAGTAATACTGTGAAATATTATTACAATTTAAAATAACAGTTTTCTATTTTAATATAGTTTAAAATGTAATTTATTTCTGTGATGGCAATGCTGAATTTTCAGCAGTCTTCAGTGTCACATGGTCCTTCAGAAATCCGATTTGGTACTTAAGAACCACACTTTATTATTATTTAAAACTGAAAAGTTGCTGCCTAATATTTCTGATATTTTGGAAACAGTGATTCCTTTTTTCAGGGTTCTGAATACAAAGTGCAGCATTACTTTGAAATAGAAATTACATTATAAATGCATTTACTGTCATTTTTGATTGGTTAAATGCATCCTTGCTGAATAAAAGGCAACTGTTGAATAAATAAATAAACAAAATTACAGCCCCCAAACTTTCCCAGCAGGTACATAAGATATTTGGTTAAATTTTGGTTGCGACGTCAGTTGACCAAAATGTCAATGTCCAATGTCCAATGTCAATTCAACGTCTAATGTCAACATTAAAGGAGTTCACTTCCATAAAAAAAAAAATTACAGATAATTTACTCACCCCCTTGTCATCCAAGATGTTCTTGTCTTTCTTTCTTCAGTCGTAAAGAAATTATGTTTTTTGAGGAAAAAATTTCAGGATTTTTCTCCATACAGTGAACTTCAATGGTGCCCATGAGTTTGAACTTCCAAAATGCAGTTTAAATACAGCTTCAAAGGTCTTTAATTGATCCCAGTCGAGGAAGAAGAGACTTATTTAGCAAAACGATCAGTTATTTTCTAAAACAATTGACAAATTATATACTTTTTAACCTCAAGCACTCATCTTGTCTAGCTCTGCATGAACTCTGTGCATTCTGGTTCATGACAGTTAGGGTATGTCGAAAAACTCCCATCACATTTTCTCCGCCAACTTCAAAATCATCCTACATTGCTGTTTTATATTTTTTGGTAAAGGTTGTTTGACTCTTCTTGCACGTTCACTTTGTAAACACTGGGTCGGTACTTCTGCAGTGATGTAGGATGATTTTGAAGTTGGAGAAGTTAGTTGAATGCAGAGCTAGACAAGACGAGCATTCGAGCTTAAAAATTATATAAACTGTAATTTTTTTTTTTTCTTTTTTTAGAAAATAATCATTTTGCTAGATAAGACCCTTCTTCTTAAATTTTTGTTCTGGAATTGAACTTCTCCTTTGATTTGATGTCCAATACCGACGTCAACTGATGTTACTATAGTACTAAAGGGAGATGAGAGGGTCTGTATTACTTACTATTGGAGAAAGCATAACAGCTAACTTGGATCACGTGTTTCTTAATAATCAGTCACATTACAGCCTTGATGTCACAAAATTTTTAGTCAGAGATAAAAAGTCCTCTGGTCTCCTTTCCCACGTACTGCCAGACTGGAAACGTTAGCTCTAGCCGTTACTCTTAAGGGATATATTATACCGTTACGGATAATGGTTGCAGGCTTGCCTTCTAGTGGCTTTGAATGCAACGTCTGTCCGATGTTGGGATCCAACGTCAACCTGACGTTATATTCACATCCAGTGCTTGCTGGGTTGAATGGCAGTGTACAATCAGACTTTTTTCTGTTTGTTACATTGACAATTATGGCAGTTAAAAATATGGTCAGCACAACAAAAAAATACTAAATTCTGACAAAAAGAAGTTTTTATGAATACAAATAAATACCATCTGATATCATGACAAAAACATACCTGTGGGAACTTTTTCGCAAGACGCGAAATATGTACTGCCATGTATGTTTCGTGACATATTCGATGTGAAATGCCCACTAAGTGGCTCTGAATGAGTGTTCGTTTTTTACCCCGGAACAGATGAACGTACATAATGGTTTTATGTGACGTTGGTTTTGTCACCGCAGTTCTGACTTGAAATCTCCATTAAGTGGCGCTATAAAATAAGTGGTGTATCATCTGTACTACACCTAAACCTACTGGTAGTATGAACAAAAGCGAATGTGACATAAAAATGCTATTGCAAGCATGCCATTTTAGCTTGTTTTTTGATCTCTCATCTTTCAGCGCTTTCATCGTGCGACAAGTTTTTGACGGGGTTCTTAGCCAAGGATTCCACATCCTAAGTCGATTTCCATGCTCGGCTGAGGTACCGAGCAAGTTTTTACATCAGGAAAGTGAAACATATGGAGCTGTAATCACAACTGTGTCCGAAAATGATTACAATTGCTCACTGTTTTACCTGTTCATTTCTGTTGGAAACTGCAGTGATATGAGACCAGTTATAGGTTTGTAAACATTCAGGATGCGCAAGCATAGCCTTCACGGCTAGAGAATTACACGGATACGGTACAAAATAGTTACATTTAAAAAGGTTATAGATTATATTGATTAGATGTCATTTTCAAAATGTTCTCTGCATATTTCAAGAGCTTGTCACCCAACGATAAGCAGTGTTATTTAATGAAATTGACGTTAGATAGTGGGATAGTCTTACAGATCCGACACGGGGATGACATTTTTGTGGGCGGAGCCTATCTCGTGACAGATGATGGTTTTCAAGTCAGTCTATGGAGCCATGGAATAAAACAATAAAAATAAGGTAAATACGATTTTATATTTCAAAATTCTAAGTTTAGAATTATATCTCACAACTCTAATAAGGAAAAACAACTTATCATTCTCTCTTTTCCCCTCGGCTCACGATTGGATTTATTTCCCACACTTCTTGTTTTTCTTCCTCAGATTTGACAAACTCACTATTTTTGAGTTAAATCGAGTTATAAAGTCTGAATTGAGAAATATAAACTTGTACTTATGAGGAAAAAAAAGTCAGAACTGTGAGATAAAATAAATGTAAAAATGTTCATATTTCATGCTGCAACTGTAGGGCTAATACAATATGTCCCCTATAAACGGCATATGTAAATATTATGTAGACCTATTGTTAAAATCAAATTTATGCTTTAAAAGTAGAGTAATCATAAAAGTATAATCCATAGTATGTATGTTTAAACATCTGCGTTTAGCTTCAAATATTCTATAAAAATTATTTGCATTCTGATTTTGACATCAAAAGGCAACATTTTTTTTTATTCCATGGATTTTACTCGTTTACCTCCATTTGTTACCAGTGTTTTTTGCAACCACTATGCGCACGCATCTGTAAGTGACGTAACTGTAACGTTGATTTCAAATTGGTCTATTGGTACATATATTGTGTCTTGCGAAAAAGTTCCCACAGGTACGTTTACGTAATTAGATCAGGTAGAATAAACAATACATAAAAGTATGTAAAAAAAAATGTAAAAAAAAAAAAAAATTGTGTAATACTATGTATAAAATAAAACATTTGCATATAAATCTCAAATATGTCATATTACAGTAGATGTTTAATTTTAAGGGGTCTTAAAAGCAATAAATATATTTTTTTCCTGTTACATATATCCTGCTACCTTTTACATGCCATCAGTGAATCAGCGTTTCTAGACTGTAACTGTCATGTGATCTCAAAATGGTGGCTCCATTAGTGGCTCCATATTAAAAGTGATCAGGCTGCTAATATTACTAGATTTATCTAATGTCATTTTAAACATTTTAAAGTAATATTAATTTCTATATTTGATGCCTCTTGTGCGTGTGCTTTTATTTTAGATTTTGTTTAGAGTGCACAATGGCTTTTTTCATTTTACACGACCAGTTTTGCACTCAAGCGCACACGCAAACACACACCCATCTGCGAATCAATGATTCCCACCTTATCAAAGTAACTAAAGCAACATAAAACACTAACGTGTGAGTACCTGTTTCTTAAAAACAGGAATGAGAAGATTTCACAGACCTTTCCAGGTTTGAATGTGCATGTGGGCCGCTGAGCTTTAAACTGTTTGTCTTGAAATGTTTTTAAATGCAGGAATTCAGGAAACTGATTTCAGGTTAGACTGAATAGTTTTGAGTCGTTTGCCACTTCTAATGAACTTTTGCTCAGTCAGTGGACAACCTCATTCACAGCTCACCGCACACAGTCACGCTCATGTCGTTTGCTCCCAGAAAAATGAGATAGAAGGGTTCTTGGGTGTGACAAGGAAAAGCAAGCAAGAAAGAAAGAAATATCGGAGAGAGGTGTAGGAGGGGGCAATTTTGCTCTGCCCCACCCCTCACATGCACTGAGTAAACACTCTTTTACCAACTGCACCTCCAATCACACACTCCTCTCCTCTACCCCACAGACTGTGTGTGTGAGAGCGAGAGACTGACCGAGAGACAGAAGAGGGTAACCGCTGACGCCAGACAGTCAGAAGGCCTGACTGAGTGTGTGTGTGACTGTGTGAGTGAAACATCACAGAACACACACCAGCTACACTGCCACTCGGAAAAGCCAGGTAACCTGTGTTTTGTTTGCCTGTGTATGTCTGTGACCGCTGGGATTGTAAAGTGATGTGTTTTTCTGCTTGTGGGCACTTGTTTAGTTCTGTCTGAAGTCTTATTTAAATAAGTCATGTTTACTTGTGCGTCCTTTCTGAGCAGGAACATCGTAATGACCTTTTGTGACCTTCAGGCGAAGTTTAAAAATGAAAACGAAGCATTTGTTTGCTGTATGGTAGGGATAGTAAACAGTAATTGTAATAGAAAAAGAAAATACTGTTACAATGTAAATAGCATCTTATGTAATTTGACTAGCAGCTTTGTGTGTTTATGCAAGTGAGCGTGAAATAGAGTAAAACGTAATTGTGCGTCACAGTGCGCCGTGTTGGTTATTGGTCTTTGGACTCAACTTCTTCAGCCTTATGTTTGCTGTTAGGGTGGGCCCAGACCTGCGCGTGTTACTGTTATCAGAAAGCTTCCCGTATTTTCTTTGGTCAGTAGCAGATATCTTGATTCTCCATGTGGAGATTTCTCACAGAAAAATCATCAAGAGAAAGTGATGAGACATCAGTGATGTGCTTACTTGAGGCATTTTTGAGCAGATCATCAGCTCTGTGTTTCTGTATCAGTGGATTGTGCTTGATCAGGCCTCGTCACATTGTGTTGCAGTAAGTAGATTAACTTGAGGAGTGAAGAGTTCAGAGTGTGAGATAAGAAACCTCAAGATGTCATCAGCATTGTGGTTTATTCCAATGCTCTTGTGTGTGTAGTGTAGCTACTGTGGTAAAAGAATTGAAGTGCATTAGGTTATAGTAAGGTGTGTTTGCATTTGTGATTTGGCCACTCGATATGTGTGTGTATGCAAAAATGCGTAATATGTGAGGTTGTGTTTGATTCACTTAAACGTTATCATTTTTAGTTTTCTATTTCCTATTTCCTGATTTGTTATTGATTGTTGGCAGTGTTAACTAAAATTACAGCTATTGAAATTTAAATAATTGAAATAAAATCAAATAAATATTAGGTAAAAATAACTTGAAGTTAAAAAACACTTTTAAAAATGAAAATTAGAAATGTACCCTTTATACCTAATTGAAATAAAATATGTTTAGCTGTGTTGAAAATCATTTTCATTATTTGAAATAAAGTGGAAATAAAATAAAACATAAATATTAGGTAAAAAACGTAACCTTAAAAACATTTAAAAATTAGAAATGTACCCTTTGCAATTAATTGAAATAAAATACATTTAGCAGTGTAAACTAAAACTATTAAAATCATTTTTATTAATTGAAATAAAGCATAAATAAAATAAAACATAAATATTAGTTTAAAAAAAAACAAACTTAAACATTTTTAAAACGAAAATTAGAATTGTATCCTTTGTACCTAATTTAAATAAAATATGTTTAGCTGTGTTGAAAATCATTTTTATTAGTTGAAATAAAATGGAAATAAAATAAAACCATAAATATTAGGTAAAAAACTTAAACTTTAAAATATTTAAAAATGAAAATTAGAAATGTACCCTTTGTAACTAATTGAAATAAAATACATTTAGCTGTGTTAAAAATAATTTTCATTAACTGAAATAAAGTGGAAATAAAATAAAACATAAATACTAGGCAAAAAACTTAATCTTAAAAACTTGAAAATAAATTGGAAAAATTGAAAATTAGAAATGTACCCTTTGTAACTAATTGAAAGAAAATACATTTAGCGGTGTTAACTAAATCTAAAGCTATTAAAATCATTTTTATTAATTGAAATAAAGCAGAAATAAAATAAAACATAAATATTAGGTTAAAAAACATTTTAAAACTTTTAAAATGTTGCCTTTGTATCTAATTGAAATAAAATAGGTTTAAGTAGAAGTACTAAAATTACTAAAACTAAAACTGAAATAAAATTTCAACCTAAAAATTACAAAACAAAAATTAATAAAAACTAATTCAAAATATTAAAGAAAAGGTTAGAGTTTACAGTAAGTTAACATTAGTTAACTACTTTAGTAAACATGAACTAAGAATGAACAATACTTCTGCAGCTTTTATTAATTTAAGTTAATGTTAATTTCAGCATTTACTAATGCATTATTAACATTAACATTAGTTAATGCTCTGAATTAACATGAACTAACAACTGCATTTTCATTAACTAACATGAACTACTGTAATAAATGTATTGTTCATTGTTTGTTCATGTTAGTTAAAGCATTAACTAACATTATTTAATGGAACCTTGTTGTAAAGTGTTATCAAAGAATACTATAAGAGTCTATTAAAAATAGTAAAACAACACTGATTGTTTGGTTATATACCATCTGTTTTTATAGTTTCTAAGTAATGAGACAAAATTATTGCGTGTGTTTTATATGAATGACTGGATAAATGTTTTACTGTAGCATGTTTTCATAGAGAATTGAAACTGAGGATTACAGGAATTGAGAATGGTGTTGTGGGTATGATGGTCACCATGTCCACACGTCTCTCGCTCTGTCTGACACCGATTGACGCCAGTGTTTGTTTTAAGAAACGTAATGTGTTCTTTATGTAATATTGTAAAGTCATCTCCTGTGATTGAAAACTATACGGACTTTTTACATGTAACTCTGACAATTCTCAGTGCTGGTTCTTGTTAGATACTTTCTCATCACTCAATACAGCAATACACTGATTTGATTTTTTTTTTTTTTTTACATCACAGTCATGAAAACTGAACTTATTTTTGTTCTTGATAGCTTTCAAGAGATTCATTCCTGTCATTTTCAGCATTTTCAGCATTTCAGATTGATTGTTTAATGACAAATACTGGCATCAGCTGTTCGGATCACATTATGAAGTACACAAAGTTCCAGTGATAAGTTAGTAAGAATTTTTCTGCTAAAGTAAGTCTATGCTCGCATATTTGCTTTGGGCGACATTTGGCCACTTTGCCCTATAACTATAACTGCTTGGCTGATTAACAGAAGTGGTAGTTCCCTCTTGTGTCACTTTCAAAATCAATCAGCAGATTTTCACTGGCTAATCTGCTTAAAATGAAAGCTAAATTTTGTGAGCTTGAAGTAGCGACCGAAAAATTCTATGTAGAGTATAGAGAGTGTGTTAAATGAAAGAAAATTGTGGATTCTCGTTTAAAGAGACTTAATGTTAATGATCTGCGCAGTGATTATAAAGTGTCACAAAGGTCAGAGATGAGGTTTAATAATTATAAGACACCATTATACCGTTTTTGCTTAGTCACTGAGAAGAACACAAGGCTCTGCACTTTTCGGTTCATCATGTGAGTGGTTTCTTCAAGTGAGCTCTTTTAAGAGTCTCAGCAATAAACATTAACTTACTAGGTTATCTGTTGGCATGGGAACAAACTTTGACTCTTAACGCACTGGTCACCTTGTGTGGATGTTGAGTGTAAATGGAGTTAATCTAAACCCTGCTGACACCCCAACGTACAGACACACACAAACGCTCTCTCACCCATGTCTTTCAGCCACCTTTTACCCCTGAGAGTCCTGAATGACACTCAGACCGGCAAAGCTTTTGTGTATACTGTATGTGAGGGCTTTTCTTTGCTCTCTTGATTGCTCTATAGAGTGTATATTGTTTGAAGAGCCCTTGACATGACTAAATAAAAAGACAGACACAAATGGGTCAGTGATGTGACATGTTCATCTATTAATTTATTTAAAAATACATAAATGTGAGGCATACATGCAACTTAAATACGCATTTTCTATAATGACCATGTTTTTAAAAATTATTTTTAGATATTTTTCTGGGCATAAAGTCAAAAATGTCAGGGAGAAGTAACTGCCCTGATAGCATTATAGAAAAAACTTTTGTTAAAATCATATTGCAGAAACTGCTACAGAAACTGTAAGCGTATTCTAATATTTGAAAAACTTTAGTTTTTCAAACTAAAGGAAACATAAAACAGGAAATTAGATATAATATATTAGTTAATTTCTTAACTAAAAAATAATTTTATATTTTTGGGGGCATGAAGTAAAAAATGTCAGAGTGATACAACTGTTCTAGTAGCTTTATGAAAAAAGCATCATCAAAAGCGTGTATATATTTAGTGTATTTATTTTTTTATTTAAATGGTATTTTTTGCATAATTTTTGTATTATTCCGTAGGGAAAAATCATGTATTTACAAAAACTGCTACACTGCTTATTAATATTTAAAAAAAAAAACTTTTATTTGTTGTTACAAACATGCAAAAGCATGCAGGAAACGTAAAACATTAAATTATATATAATATATTAGTTCATTCCTTAACTAAAACATGATTTTATATTTTTTGGGGGCTAAAGTAAAAATGTCAGAGTGATACAACTGTTCTAGTAGCATTATGAAAAAAGCATAATCAGAAGTGTATATATATTTAGTGTATTTATTTATTTTTGCATAATTTTTGTATTATTCCATAGGGAAAAAATCATGTATTTACAAAAACTGCTACACTAATTATTATTTAAAAAATTTTGTCTGGTAAATCAAAGTTGTCTGATGTGACCAACATATAAAAAGCATGCAGGGAACAGGATATATATTCTAGAATTTATTAAATAAAACAGTTATTTGTATATAATATAATTTCTTAATTATATATAAGAACACTGCACATATTTTTATAAAGCAAGGTTAGTTAGAGTTGTAAAATGCATTGTGATTTCCCAAAAGTGCATAATATTTATGATTTTTTTTTAAACTTTTACATTTAAGGTGTAAGAAAAATGTTACCTTGCGCTTGATGGTTGCATGAATTTCTAATATAGTTATCTAATTTAAACTTCTCTTTAAAATGGAAAGTTTTTCGAAACTTGGCAAATGTGTTTTGAACTAGATTTTTGTAATGCTTTTTCTTTATTGTGGACAATCTTATTTGTTATTGACCCAAACGGCTCTTCATTATCTGTTGTGAGAGAGTATATATATTTGCACTTTGAAGGATGTATTCCTGCAACCAAGCAAAAATCACAACCTCGTTATTATTATATTGGCACCATAGCCGCATAACCGCAATATTATCTACAATCTTTTCAAACTAGACTACAGACACATGTATGATTATATGTAAGCAAAAAAAGAAAAACAAAACAAAACAAAAAAGATGAAAATCTCAGTGAATGACTTTTCTGTAAGCCAATGCGAAATGTCAGCCCTGATCCATTTTCCAAGCCACGGTGACCCAGCTCTGTACAGCAGGTGTGTGTGTTTGCTGTCAGTACCGTACTTTGGGAGGCCAGCATGTGCATTGTTCTACCCTTCTACGTTTCACTCTTTTCTTTCAGCGAGACTGAAGGAGTTTGACCCAAGAGATACTAATTGATCTGTCTGCACACAAAAGCCCTGTGTATCTGTGTGTGTGAGTTTATATGTGCTGCTTGTCAAATATTGTCCTGCGTGTTAAAGAAGTCAAAGATCAGATACTTCTGTCAATCAGTATGTTAGATAATAAAAAACCATTATCTTGTGATCACTCTCACAAAACCTCACACTCACGCACATTCACACACTTCATTCCATCATTTATTTCTGTCGCTTGTTATGTAGTAACAAAGCATTTATTTAATAACTTGAGTCAAAGTGAACACACAAACACTATATTTTATATCACTGGCTTATTCTTAAATGTAGAATTAGTAAATGCATTCACAACAACAATAACCAATACATTTCTTTACAGTATTTATTGATCTTTGTTAATGGTAGTTAATACAAATGCAACTGTTCATTGTGAGATCATGTTAGCTCAGGTCCATTAAATAATAATAACAGATACAACTTTTGATTTTAATTATGTGTTAGTACTCTGTAAATTCTAAGATGTGCAACTTCAACTGTCTTATCTCTTACTTAAGGTTTAATAATAAAAATATTAGTTAAATTTAACTAACATTGTTATATTTTGTTCTTTAATACTAAATGCATTTTAAATACTGTTATTCTCAAGATGGATTTAATCTTTTATTTTAAGCTACGAAGATTTAAAAACTGCAATTGGTTTCCACATTTTCTTCAAGTAAAGTTAACATATTTCTAGTAGTTGAACTCATATGAAAGGCACTTGACACAAGTTTACAACTCTTAAATGTTAAAATTAAGTCAAATGTGGTTGACTAGTGTAAACAAATGCAATATGTATTGTACTAAATAATATTTTAAGTGAGAATTAAAAAAAAGAGTTTATGTGAGAATTTGTCCATTTTGTTGAAAAGACTTGCACTCTGTGTGTGTGTGTAGCTAGTGATTTGTGTTGGTTAATCATCCACCTGCTGCAGCCTCAGGTTTCCTTACACCAAGTACACACGCACACACAGACTTATAAAGGTCAACCATTGCCAGGTACAATGAGATATGGAACCTGATGTTGGCTGGAAAATGAATAATCTTTTTCCACCCTCTTGATCGTTCATTTTCTCTGTCTTGCCACTGATTTTCACTTCCTGCTGTTTTCTGTATATCTGTACGGAACAAGGAAACTTCCAAAACATCTCACTTCCAGAAACACATGAGGGCCTAAAAAATGCTTTTGATGTCCCCAGCGATTTACCTTAAAGGGATAGTTCACCCAAAAATTACCCCAGGCTCTGAGAGACTCATTTAGAAGCTTCAGCCTCATTTAGGCATGAAACTTAACTAGTACATTATTTGGAAAGGCGATTTGCGAAGATGCATAAAAACCCTTATACTCAGTTCTTCTGTAGGTATAATCTTCCATAATCTCTAGCTTTCGCTAACTGTCATACACACATTCATGAGCGAGTGGTGTTCCAGCGGATGACGCAGGACATAAGCGTAGCTTAAGCTCCGGTGAGTAGCGACGAACGCCAAAGCACAGAGGAGAGAGCAAAACAAAACATCGGTCATGAATTAGAAGTACAAAATGAGGATTTGTAAAGAAAAAGTTTTAAACATGGACATTTCTCTTGCACAAATGCATTGCTTTGCTTCACATGGCCTTTATAAACCCCCCAGAGCCATGTGGAGTACTTTTTATGATTGATGGATGAACTTTATTGGACAATAAAAATCTCAACAGCGATTCACTGCCATTATAAAGCTTGGAAGAGCCAGGACATTTTTATTTTTAATATATAACTCAGATTGTATCTGAAAGAACAAAGTCATATACAGTTAGGATGGCTTGAGGGTGAGTAAATAATGGGGTCATTTTCATTATTGGGTGAACTATCTCTTTAATATTAACTGTCAAGCAATATTTAAACTGAATTAATTAAATCCTGTAGTTATTAATTAACACATAGGAAGCGTTGTTACAAGGCTAATAATTGTAAGGTATACAAGTATTTGCTGGGTAAAAGGCGTGACAACTTGCCCCATATCAAATGAAAATCACTGCAGTGAACAGCGCTTCATCTTGCAGTCGAGCCGATGCATGAGCTTCGCGTTTTTAAGCGTGTCAAGGTAAGTACAGTCGAGAAAAAAACTGAACGACATTGCGATCTGTACAATTTCAGATGCTGAGCGTAAAAACTCAACAGCTCTCGGTTGTAGAGGCACACAGTTTTGTACTGTGCTTCGCTGCTTTTCCATAGTGTGTTTTTTAATTTTATTTTATCTTATTTTATTTTTTGCCTGTGTGAATATGCGCTAGACTGACGTGACGTCTTTATACACTTGCGCTTGCGTCTTTTGTTGGGTTTTGCGTATAAACTGCGTGCTTTTAGAACGCGATGGCAAGGTAAAAGAAGGCATAAGTTACTTTTAAAAACGCGTTTTGAGATCTTGCGTTTTTCCCCTTCTTTGTCATTCCACATCAACAACCGTTTTGTATGGTCCCTCAGACGTAGCCTGGAGCTATTCTCTTTGCGTGTGGAGGAGGCGTTGCGTTCAGTTTTACCGTGTTATATTTTTGTCATAATTAATCGTATGAAATTGACTGCTCTACTTATTATTGCTCCTCTTGCTGAATCACACATTTTCCTTTGTAATGCATTTTTTTCTGTTTTTTACTTGTTCGGTTTCTGGCCGAGATCCATAATTTATTCTCTCTCTTGACCTTTCCTTCCTCCCGAATTCTGCTGAATCGTCTTTCATTGTCATTCAGACACTTTCATTGACCCCACTTCCACCAACAGTCTATCCCCAATTTAATACGAACTAACAACCAGTAGTTCATTTAGAGGAAGTACATTTTGGGGAAAAAAGTTTGTCCTTCAGAATATGAATTTGTGCAGTTAATGTCCTTTATTCAAATTCTTGACCTGTTTTTGTACTATTATTTCAGTTTCATAAAATTAACCCTTTCAGGCTGTATTAGCTGTTGTTGCTTATTATAAACTTTTTGCATAAGTGATTATAAAAAAACGCAACATCCACAGATGTATTTTTTAAATATCTCTTATTGGTTTGTTTGCCTGGTCCTCATGGCTTTTGATTAGTCAGTCTGCTTTTCTTCCTGTTTCAGCTTGGCCTTGAGCCACACATGTACTGATTTTCAGTATATGTGTGTGTAAGCGTGTGAATGAGGAAGTGTTTGTGGATGTGTGTGAGAGAGCTTTGGTTTAGTACTGCTGAGTTGCCTGTTATTCCAACCTTACAGTCACAGTCACATGCTTCTTCAGCGAGCCTCTTGAACTTATCATGAAAACGCCATGTACCAACTTAAAGCACGGTGCGTGTTGCAGTCGTTCATTTGTTTGAACTTTATTGCTAGAGTATATTACTAATTAATAACCTTTGCACCTTGTTACTTGATGTCCTTTTAGTTGTGTTTGCATGCTTTTTTTGTATCTGTGTGAGTTATGTGAACTTAGTTGTGTACTCTAGGATAAGCTGTGTGTGGGTCAGCATGCTCTGCGTGTGTAACCATGGTTTCATTACTAAGCAACCTAACTGCTTTACCCTCTAAGCAGGCATCAAGGTCCGGCTAACTGCTAAATTACGGACTAGAGCCAACTAACAACAAAACAGTGTAATTGAATATATATGGTGTACTGTATAATGTTTTATTAGTGAAACATTACTAAAAAACACACTAAAACTCATTTCTTTGTGTCAAATGTGATTTCTTTGTCAAAGATTTTGCTTCCATGCGTCTATGTACTGCTTATTGAAAATTCTAGACTGTAGGATTTAGGCATTTTGGAGATTTTTTCCATGCTAAAGAATGTAGATGCGGCTTAGTGAGGTTTATTAGGCAGATTTAGGTGTAGAAGAGGATTTACATTTTGTCTCTGTGTGTAAGTGTGTGTGTGTGTGTCTGTGTGTTAGAGGAAATACTAAATCTACTACATGCTACTATCCATCTATATTTTTGCATTAAGATTACCTGTCATCTAATGCTCACTTAAAGTAAATTTTTAAAAACAATAAGAATTGAATAACACTTAATTGTAATCTTTGCAAATCTCAAAATTAATGTCCATTTGTCATACTGTACTTTATGTTGCTAACTAAATTTACTAGTAGCATTAAAACAAATTTTTTAGTAATTAATTTAGATCAAATTAGTCACTTTTAATACTGCCCACTTAACCTTAGGATGAAAACAGTGATAATTGGACAAAATGTTAATATTGGTACATCCCTAATTAAGGAACTGGATTAATTAATCAGGAAGTGAAATTGTATTGTTTATAGAGATAATAATACACACATACTGACCAGATTAATTTGTCTCTTTTTTAGACTCCAATCCTGATTGGATGCTTTTTTCAGAATGACAGCAGAAGACTCCGCCTCTGCCGTTGCTATGAGTAACCCTAGCCCTTCCTCCTCTTCTAAGGCCTCCTCTGGGCATCCGCAGCATCACAGTGCCATCCCAGAGGGAGTGGCTGGGGCCCCCAATGAGGCTGCCCTTGTGGCCTTGATGGAGCGGTCAGGCTATGGTATGGTGCAAGAAAATGGACAGCGCAAATATGGGCCACCACCTGGCTGGCAAGGCCACTCCCCTCCACGTGGCTGTGAAATCTTTGTGGGTAAAATCCCACGTGACGTTTACGAGGACGAGCTGGTGCCAGTATTTGAGACTGTTGGACGGATCTACGAGATGCGGCTAATGATGGATTTTGACGGGAAGAACCGTGGGTACGCGTTCGTCATGTACACGCAGAAGCACGAGGCTAAGCGAGCAGTTCGTGAACTCAATAACTTCGAAATTCGCCCAGGAAGGTTGCTAGGCGTCTGCTCTAGTGTAGATAACTGCCGCCTCTTCATTGGCGGAATCCCAAAAACCAAGAAACGTGAGGAGATCCTGGAGGAAGTTTCCAAGGTGACAGAAGGGGTCCTGGATGTGATTGTGTATGCGAGTGCTGCGGATAAGATGAAGAATCGTGGCTTTGCTTTTGTAGAGTATGAGTCTCACCGTGCTGCTGCTATGGCCAGAAGAAAGCTCATGCCAGGACGAATTCAGGTTAACACCATTTTACTCTGGAATCAAAGAAAGTGTTTACTTCATTATATACTTACAAAGGGAGAATTTTTTTTGAAGTCTCTTAACATACATACAACAAAAACACTATAAAAGCAACATAAAAGTATTCTATAAAGGTTTTCTTCTTCTGAAGTCAGATGATAAATTTACATGAGGAACAGACTGAAATTTTAGCTTTTTCTCTAGTAATTCTCTTATCTAGTAAGCTGCTAACTTAAAGCAATAGTTCACCCCAAAATTAAAATTACCAAATGATTTACTCACCCTCAAGTCATCCTAGGTGTATATGACTTTCTTCTGTCAGACGAATACAGTCAGAGTTATATTAAAAATGTCCTGGCTCTTCCAAGCTTTATAATGGCAGTGAATGGGTGTTAAGATTTTGAAGTCCAAAAAAGTGCATCCATCCATCATAAAAAAAGTAATAAAAATGAAATTGGGATAGTTGGGGTTAATAAAAGCCTTCTAAAGCTAATCAATCTGTTTGTGTAAGAAAAATATCCATATTTAAAACTTTATAAACCGTAATCTTTAGCTTCCGCTAACTGTCATACGTAGCATAAGCTCTCGTAAGACCCAAGTTTTGTTTGAAGCAAGGAAAACCAGTCTCAGTTTGGTTTATATTGAAATCCTTTGACATTCAAATGCATCAATTTGCTTCAGAAGGTCTTTATTAACCCCCAGAGCCATGTGGAGTACTTTTTATGATGGATGGATGCACTTTATTGGACTATAAAAATCTCAACACCCATTCACTGCCATTATAAAGCTTGGAAGAGCTTGGACATTTTATATATATATATATATATACATATATATAACTCCAATTGTATTGAGCTGAAAGAAGAAAGTTATATACACCTAGGATGGCTTGAGGGTGAGTAAATCATGGGATAATTTTCATTTTTGGGTGAACTGTCCCTGTAAGACCAGATCAATGAGTCAGTGAGTTGAGACTTGAGAACTGGATCTGTCAGATTCAAGAACAAATCATTCTTTCAAACAACGGCTTGTTTGAAAATGAAGCTGACTAATGTAATAACAAATAGGACTGATCCGAATTTGAGTTAAATGACTCCTTCATTGATTGACTGTTTCAATAAACCTGTCACAGCTGTTAACAGCTTGCTTAATGGGAAGATTTTATTAGTGGTTTCAACACACAAAACTATTGAGTGTCTCAGAAGTCGTATGGACTGCTTTTATGGTGCTTTTACCATTGTTATTTGTGCTTTTTGAAGCTTTACAGATAATGATTTATTGTTGCATGAGCTATTACCTGAACTATTCTTTTATCTATGACATTAAGTGAATAAACCCACCTTACTTTAAACCACTTCTCTACGTGTGTGTATACAGCTCTGGGGTCACCAGATTGCAGTTGACTGGGCAGAACCTGAGATTGATGTTGACGAGGACGTCATGGAAACAGTGAAGATTCTGTACGTGAGGAACCTGATGATAGAGACCAGTGAGGATACTCTACGCCAAACCTTCAGCCAGTTCAACCCTGGCTGCGTGGAACGTGTCAAAAAAATCCGAGACTACGCCTTTGTTCACTTCGCCAGTCGAGATGATGCTGTGGTTGCAATGGACAACCTGAATGGCACAGAGATCGAAGGTTCACGTATCGAAGTCACCCTGGCCAAGCCTGTGGATAAAGAGCAGTACACCCGCTATCAGAAAGCATCGAAGGGAACAGCGGCTGCGACAACTACTGACAACACCCAACAAAGTTACGTGTATCAGTGTGACCCGTATACACTCGCCTATTATGGGTATCCCTACAGCACACTCATTGGACCCAACCGAGACTACTTCATCAAAGGTTGGACACCTCATTTTTTTCTCTTTACTCTCTCAGATCAGATTGAACAGTGGAAAAAATGTGATCCTATATGTATATGTACAGTTGAAGTTAAAACTACATACACCTTGCAGAATCTGCAAAATGTTAATTATTTTAACAAAATAAGAGGGATCATACCAAACGTGTTATTTTTTATTTAGTACTGACCTGAATAAGATATTTCATATAAAATATGTTTACATGTAGTCCACAAGAGAAAAAAATAGTTGAATTTTTAATTTTAATTTCTGTGTTTTTACTGGAATGATCCACAGTTGCGTTGTTTGTTTTTGTTTATTGATAGTTGTCCATGAGTTCCTTGTTTGTCCTGAACAGTTAAACTGCCTGCTGTTCTTCAGAAAAATCCTTCAGGTCCCACAAATTCTGATGCTTCAGAAGGAAAAATTATGCATTAAGAGCCAGGGGGTGAAAACTTTTTGAATTTGAAGATCAGGGTAAATTTAACTTATTTTGTCTTGTAAGTATCTAACAAGTATAGATACTATGTAAGTATCTTCTGTAGCTTCTGAAGGGAAGTACGAAATGAAAAAAAAAGATATTTAGGCAAAATAAGAAAAAAAAAGTACACATCCTCATTCTGTTAAAAAAGTTTACACCCCCTGTTCTTAATGCATCATTTTTCCTTCTGAAAAATCAGTTAGCATTTGAACCTTCTGTAATAGTTGCATACGAGTCCCTCAGTTGTCCTCAGTGTTAAAAGATGAAACTCAAAATCATACAGTCATTGTTAGAAAGGGTTCAAATACACAAAAACACTGAAAAACCAAAGAATCTGTGGGACCTGAAGGACTTTTCTGTAGAACAGCAGGCAGTTTAACTGTTTAGGACAAACAAGGAACTATCAAGTGTGTGTAAACTTTTGAACGGGGTCATTTTTATAAATTCAACTATTATTTTCTCTTGCGGACTATATGTAAATGTCTTTTATGTGAAATATCTTATTCAGGTAAGTACTAAATAAAAAATAACCTCCGGTATGACCCCTCTTATTTTGGTAAAATAATTAACATTGTGCAGATTCTGTGAGGTGTATGTAAACTTTTGACTTCAACTGTATGTACTCAAGAATACCATTTGATTAAAATACAGAATTACTTGAAAACGTTAGTAACAACTGATTTTTCTTGATGACCTTGAGTATCATGCAGTTAAATACAGTTGGGAAACTAGATTGTTTTCCAACTGTCTCTTGCATAACAGTCCATATTCACACAAGTAATCAGACTTCATCTGTACAAACAAATGCAGGGGACGAAATATAATTAATGTTAAAATTATGTCCCCTTTAACCCAAAGCTTTCATATGGCTATCTCCTTTAAAACAGTGGTTCTCAACTGGAACAAAACAATGCAAAAAAAATTAAATTTGAAGTGGAAAATTGCTATTTGTCTCAATAGAGTACTCATACTTTAACTTTAAAATATAACGAAGAAATGGTTTGGTTGGGAAAAAAAAGTATTTTTTCCATGAATTACTGGATTGACTTAAATTTCAACAGACATTTAGAAACCAAAATCACTTTTCCTATTCAGCCTTGTCATGCTAATAATTTTGAATATTAGTTCATGGTAATTTTAATGAAATTCAAGGAACTTACTTTTCTACAATTATGGCTGCTACATGGTATCTAATGTAAAATCCAGAAACAAAACCATTTGAGAACAGCTGTTTTAAAAGATGCATCCCAAAACAAGAAGCTCTGCCCTGTTTGTTGCTAATCACATTTTTAGTATGGCCACTAGATGGCATGCACTCTGGGATTGTTTTGGGTCCAAAATGTATGATACTGAAACTAATGATGTGAATCTGGTATTATTACATTTCCTAACCCATAATCATCAATTATAAATGTTTGTGGTTTTGGGTTGGGTTTGTAGCAACTGAGATCATTTTTCTCTTTCAAATTGAACAAAGAATTGTGATTGTGTATTCAATCTGAGACATATTTGGTCATCTACTGTCTGATTAAAGCAGAACTTTATCTTTACTTTTAATTCCAACTTTGCTCAAACACCACTGCCACCACTCCCCATCTCAAAGAATGGAGGGAAATTACAAATATCTCAAGAGGCGTTCACACTGACAGCAATTTGAATTAGAATGCTGAAGAGTGATACTGCCACACCCCTCGATCTTAAAGCAAACCTTTACGCAAACATATTTTACCAGAATAGAAAGCTGAAAGAGAAAGCGAATGACTTTGCTTAAGCAATGGGGTTACCAGTACTTATATACTGTATTTAGGTATGTGCCTCCTTGTGCTTCTGTACCTGAACAGCACCTCCTTTCATTTGTATCTCAAGCAGGTACTGTAAGAGGCCGTGGCCGCGCTGGGGCCGCTAATAGGGGCCCAGGGCCCCGCGGCTCATACCTTGGTGGCTATTCAGCTGGCCGAGGCATTTACAGCCGCTACCATGAAGGAAAGGCCAAATTGCCGGACAAACCTTACGAGATCATGCCCAATCTAGAGCTGGCAGCTGTGAACCCAGTGGGCATCAAGCCTGGCACAAGTCAGTGTGAAATTAAACCACATATATGAAGATTTTAACTCAGTTGTGCTCTACTCCATCCAGTGGAGGCAGAATCAGGAAATCTAGAAACTGTGTCGATTTTAAAATCTAACTAATATTACTGAAATTGAGCCACCAGTTAGTTTTACATTCACCTCTTACATCTAAAAATTGCTATCAAGCAAAATGGGGTTATTAAAAAAACTGTAAAGATAAATTTGTAAAGCTCTACTGCCCCTACTGGCCTGGAGTGGAACACTAACTTCCTTTCTTCATGACAGCTGTAATAGCTGTCACTGCTTACCCTAGTAAGCAGGCTTTTGATTTTTATTTTATTGCTTAAATGCTTTCTTTCAATTATTCATACAATGGTCAAACAATTCTCAAAAAGCTCTCAAACCTCCAGATTAAATATTACAATGTACAGTCACCCGAATAGTCTATTGTTAAGGATGAGGAACCAAACCCCCAATAAAAATGCTTTGAGAGTGTTTGAGTTTGTTTGGGCATTGAGTTCAATGTTCTTAATGACTTTATTTTCCTTACTAATCGCTGCTCTGTGTCGAAACTGACTGATCTTGGAGAATTCTGATCTGAGATCTGCGAAATCCTGACTGGAGCATTTTGACGTCACTTAAACCTACTGATCCTAAGTCTGAATTATCATGGGGAATGAAAAGAGTTTTTGTACATGGAAACAATGTGTGTGTGTGAACGACAACGTGTACGTGGCTGTGTGTGGGTGTGTTTTTTGTCACTAATCTTAAGCTGAGTCATACACTCATAAATGAGGACAGGTTGTGTAAGTCTCCATCTTTCCCTTTTTCCTACATTTACCCTTTAACATTCTTGCACTTTCTGACTTATCTTTCACTTACCTGCATTTCTTCATATTTTAGATGTTAGTTTACCTCACATATAGCACATAATTTACGTAGTGATAAACAAATATGCTATTGTGTAATGTACACTATTGTTCTAATTGTGCATATATGTTTAGTGGCTCTTCCAGGCCTAGGTGCCCAGTACCCTGCTGTGTTTTCTGCTGCCCCTGCAACTAAGTTAATGGAGGAAGGGAAGATGCACCCAGTGGAGCATCTGATAAATCCTTTGGCCCTCCAGCATGACCCCACAGCTGCCTCGGCCACTGCTGCAGTCATACCTGCGGTCTCCACACCACCGCCTTTCCAGGTACTCACCTGCGCCTGAGCAGATGGGACAATTTACAGTTATTATAACACTCAGATAATTCTAACACCATGAGATTAATTATGTGTCCGCACTGAAAGTGAAAATGCTATATGGCACTTTAACAGCCAATGAAAACATTGTTATACAACTATGTGGAACTAGTTCAAGCCTGGAGCGTTAGTGCTTTCTTACACTCTAAGATCCAACTGATATTGCTTCCAAGAGATTTGAATTGCAGAAGCAAATATTTGAGTTAAAAGAAGTACTGAAATTCAAAGAAATTCTGCACTAAGTGTAATTTTTAACTAGAAAAGGAAGTTGAAAAGCCTTGAAAGTTTTATAAGCCTTACAGAAAGACAAAGATATATCTGTGCGCCATTATGTTACATTTCTTTGAATTGTAATTCAGTAAATTCCACTTCCTGTAATTTCAGTTTAAATTCCAGTTCAACTTTCCATTCAGTTAAAATTCCAACTCATGATTTGAAAGGAGGCCAATTCTAAAAATATGAACATGATATGTTACATAAAATTATATAAAAATACAAAGGAGTATAATATGTTACAGCCTGTAAATAAAGAATTTGCCACATTAAAAGACCGTTAGCAGCCAGAAGTAAAGAGATATGTGACCCTGGACCACAAAACCAGTCCTAAGTAGCATGGGTATGTTTGTAGCAATAGCCAAAAATACATTGTATGGGTCCAAATTTAAAATTTTTATTTTATGCCAAAAGTCATTGGGATATTAAGTAAAAATCATGTTACATGAAGATATTTTGTAAATTGCTAAGGATTTTGTTTGGACAACTTTTTCTCAATATTTTGATTTTTTTGCACCCTCAGATTCCAGATTTTCAAATAGTTGTATCTCGGGCAAATAAAAAAAAACAAAAACATAATTTCTATTCACAATGCTATTGTAATATATATCGCCTTCACAACTGTATGGAAATCTGTATAGATCTTGTGTTCATACGTTCATGATAGGAAAAAAAAGTTTAAAGTAGTAAATTTAAAGTAGTGCTGTCAAATCGATTAATCACGATTATTCGCGATTATTCGCTTAAATATATATTAAATATGTACGTGTGTGCATATTTATATATTATATAAAAATACACAGTACACTATGGAAGCCTGCTTCTGCCACTAAATAAAAAATAAAGAACGTAATTGCTGTAATTTTTAATCTCGCAGTTCTGACTTTTTAGTTAACATCTCTCAGTTCTGACTTTTTTTTCAGAATTGCTTGATACAAACTCAGAATTCTGACTTTTTTTCTTCGAAGTTTATGATAAACTCACAAATGCGAGTTAAAGTCGCAATTACGAGAAATAAAGTCACAATGGCGAGATAAAAACTTGCAATTCCGACTTAATAGCTCACAATTGCAATTGTTTATATCTCACAATTCTGAGAAAAAAAAAACGAATTGCAAGTTTGTATTACACAATTCTGAGAAAAAAGGTCCGAATTGCGAGATGTAAACTTGCAAATGCAAGAACAATTTGGAATTGTGAGATAAAAAGTCACAATTACCATGTTTTTTATTTTTTATTCAGTGGCGGAAACGGGCTTCCATATATACACGCATATTATGTAAACCCTTATTTTGGATGTGATTAATCGCGATTTATCATTTTGACAGTACTAATTTAAAGAAATTTATTGAACTGTTAAAAGGATAAGGTTTTAATAAAAGTTGGCTGTCTATGCAGTTAAAACTATGTAGGTTCTTTTTTTTCGGTGCTACATGACTAGAGAAAACATAGAAAAAGGGTGAAAAAAGGTAGTAAAACTTCAATACCCATAATGCACTAGCCTTGATCTGACTATCACTGGGTACAAAAATGTGTCAGAAAATATAGGAAATAAAGCCTTGTCAAAAATCTGTATTAAACACGTCATCCGGCAAACTTGAAATTGCACCCTGGGTGGCGCTACCCAACATCCAACAGCGCAAAAATAAAAACCAAGCGACCCGCCATCATGGTCTTTGTCAAAAACACTTTATTAATTGTTGCTTTATCTAGTTAGGATGCAGTGTAACAATTTCTTTATCTCTCACAGGGTCGTCCTATAACTCCCGTCTACGCAATGGCTCACAATGTCCAGAGGATCCCGGCCGCAGCCGCCAGTCTGTATGGAGCCGGTTACATGCCTATCGCCACCCACGCCAACACCGCCACGCTGGCAGCGCTGCAGAAGAATGCCGCTGTGGCAGCCGCCGCAAGCTACGGAGGGTATGCGGGGTACATGCCCCAGGCCTTCCCTGCCGCCGCAGCCTTCCAGATGCCCATTCATGATGTATACCAGACCTACTGAGACACCCACAGCATCAATCACAATGACTTACAACTACACACACCACATCGCCACAGGCCATCAGACATTTACGCCACATCTATGAGGTCTGCTGGTTAATTGAACCACGCAGAGTGAAACTGACATACAACAAAACTAACACCTTCTGACTCGTGTGAAGCTCCCTGGAAGCCTTTAGATTAGATGCTGGCAGCAAGGATGTAGATTTCTGCTAAATTAATTCACAACTTCATCAGCCCCTCTGGCCCACATTTATTAATCCAGACGTATGACCTAGACCAAAACCACTTTTGCATGCTACTGATTAACTTACAAAGACAGGTAGACTTTTGTGTTATAGCTGTGGACTCAAACCCTGCAATGTGACCAAACCTCACCTATTTTCCCTTTAGATCAATAGGAAGCAGTCTGTCAGTTCAACTTCCTAAAGGAATTGACAACACCTGCTGATTTCCAAAGCCATCACACGACTGAATGAATGACAACTCCTGTTCTCGCACACGCTTGTTTTATCAGAGGTCTTGTATATTAGCTGAATACCAGTACAGCTGTGGACTGACTCCGAGTGATATGTTCATATGAAGTAATCTAAAATAAGACTTGCAGAAACACACCTACTGACATATCACCGTCTTCCCCACACACTCCAGCTGAAAATCGTGAGCCAGAGCGTTCCTGTCGCCTCACACTCCTCTGCATTCAATACTGAAGGAATGATGTAGTATTTGTCAACTTTAAAAAGAACGTATTTAATGCCTCTATAAACTTTAGTGCATTTACTTTTGTTTTATGAAGAACAAAAAAAACTGCTGAGCAGGAACTTTAACAACCACAGAAGCCGAAGACTTTAAGTGTTTCATGAAAATGCTGTATTTTAAGTTTATAACATATGCTTGCAAAATGTGTTGAAGACGTCGGAATCTTCCGTCCACTGGGTTTCCTGCACGCGAGTCTATATGCAAATACCTGCATTCTGTTTTCCCGCCTTTTTATATTTAGAATATTTTAAGATTGTATTGTTTAGCTGGTTTAAAGATGTTGTTTTTATTGTCTAGAGGATATTTTTCTTTTGGAAACTGGAAGATAGACAAACACTGTTGTCATTCACATTCTCAGAGGCAAAATGTGTGTTCAAGTAAAAGAAAACTGGAAAAAGTGTTTTTCAGTCAGTCGGATATCTGCTAGATTACATTTATTCCCTGTTAAAGGGATAGTTCACCCAAATTACATCCCTGCTGAAAAAAAACTGATTAACTAAACTGGTTTAAGCTGGGAGTAGCTGGTTTTAGCTGGTCGTTCCATCTGGTCTCTCAGCCTGACCAGCTAAGACCAGCCTGGCAGTGGCCAAAACCCCTCTAAAACCAGCCTGCTGACCAGCTATGACCAGCTAAGAGCTTAGACTTAGGCTGGTTTTAGCTGGGGGGGTTTTTCAGCAGGGATGTCATTTCAAACCTGTATAACCAACATTTTTCAAAATATCTTCTTTTGTGTTCTGCAGAATAAAGAATGTCAGGTTTTCATATTTGTGTAAACTATCCCTTTAATATGTTTAAAGAATGCACAAACTGGACTGACAAAAAAGTAGCTGGGTTGAAGATACAGCATTATTTATGATGACTTAGTTCTGCTTATTTGTACTGGTTGTGTTAGTTAACCAACCTTTATTTTTCAGACCACTACTGTGATTCCCAGCATCCAGTCCTGTGAAGTCTTATGTGCATCATTAGGAGAACACAGGCTCCCTCATATTGGGTTTTGTGCCATTAATACAAATTACACCTGAAGTACTGTCCCATTTACCACTGAACCAATTATGTTCATGTTGTTTATTAACGGTCTTGAGTTGCAGACCTTGAGTTGCAGAATAGAATCAGGTTAATGGCACGATACTCTCATACCCTCTCCTATAGACACAGCAGATGGTCCATCGAGTTTGTATTTTGTTTCTTTTGTAGTTCTAACCCTGCATTTTCGTAGATCACACTCCATGTAGCTACTGTAACTAACGATGACTGTTCTGAGGTGCACTTAAACATTTTAGGGTGTTATAAGTTCTTGTGTATATATATGCTTCACAATATGTGTGAGCAGGCACTTTTGTCTTTTTTTAGGGGTATTTCGATACTCCTAGGTGTGAACTGGACCAAACTGAAACCAGGGAGCTCAGAGAACCTGTTAATATCCTCATTGTCTTTTCAGTGACTGCTGTATATCATATAAATGTCCTTCTGAAGACTGCTGTACGCCACCACTTTGCCTTCTGTAGGACTACAGATGTCACATGTGCCTTTATTCAGACTGATGTCTGTCAAGTGACCTCTTAAACACTGTTTGTGATACCACAGTGCCTCTTCTGTCCTATTTTCTTTCAGAACGTCAAGTTTTCTTCTTTTTTGTGTTATACTGTTGTTTCTATGGGGGCTCTGAGTGTTAGAGTGCTGCTTTATGTTGTATTATGCTTTCATGTGTTTCATGTTCTAACAGAGTTGATGTTTTATTAAGTATAGCCTGTTTTTTAGAAGAGACTGAGTGAAAGTTTGGGGAAAACTTCACGATGTACCAAACAAAGAATGACAATCCGTGCAGTAAGCTAGAGACGCGTTTTTACACACTGCCGCCACCATCGAGGACACACTCTTTCTCTCTCTCTCAGATACGGCATATCTGTGTGTTTTTGAGAAAAGTGAACCGTCCCCAGTAGTTTTTCCTCTGTCTGTTATCTAATCTTTTATTATGAGCGAAGCAGTCAGGATATATTTAATATATACAGTACAATGTTTTTGTGTATGAAGTAAGAGGAAATGCTATAATATATTTTAAGAAGATTTTCCATCTCATTATACTGTATTTGCTTTAGAGTTTAACAACAAAAACGTCTTGTTTTGCTAAAGTGTTCAGCTAATGCGAATGTATGTATGTGTGCATATACATACGTACATATGAGTCAGTACTGGCCCAAACTGATCATGCATTTATTGGCAAAACATTCTGTCTTTTGCGATCATTTCATAAACACTACATGTGTAGCGTTTTTTTTCGCTTTCATTTTTAGACTTGTTTCTTGTTACTAAAAGACAAATGAACAAGACAAGTCGACCTCGGCAGAGGACATTTAGATAATGTAGAATGTTATTGCCAAAATATTCTTATCTTTTCCTTTTTTAGGTCTGCTTAGAACTGTTTTCTATCTCGCATTATTTGTTTAAAGCTTTTTTGGCATTGTTGTATTTATAGAGATAGTTTAATAAAGCATTTTCAAAAAGAAATGTAAGATTTGTGCTTGTTCTATTCTTTGCTCACCATTTACACACAATAATTTCACTTTTTTTATTAAAATACTTGAATTTTACAATATTTTATGTAGAAGTCCACTATATGGAAATTCTGGAATTTCTTTACGACTGAAAGAATCTTGGATGATTTTTAGAATCTTGATTTTGTTTTTGTTTTTAGAATGTTCTGTGCTGATAATGATCAGATAATGTAAAGTTCATTTTTAAATTTCACAAGCAATGAAGTTTAAGGAATTCTTTTGGTGATGGATGAAGTGTACCAAATAATTTCAAACAGTAGTTCAATCCAGATGCTAGAGAGCCGTCCTGCAAACTTCAGTTGCAACTCTTTTCCAACATATTTTTTTAATTACTATGTGTGCTTTAAGATCTTAATTAATTATTCTGAAGTATTTCCTTGAATGGGACTGAGCACTCCTAACTAAGATTTAAACATGCAGTTCTTTTTGTACCACTAGGGGGCAGCAGTGCAAAGGGACCAGATGAAGGTTTAAAGTGATGGGATTGGATCTGAAAACCTGTGTTCCTGTAATATGGCTGAAACTGCCAGGTTTTGCTCAATGTACCATTAAGCACAGTGAAGTTCTTCTTTTTATTTTCTTTCTCTCAGGAAGCGACTAAGTAGCAGTGGCATGCATGACATGATATGGCTTGCTGAATTGGTCATTATTGCCACTCCCTGGTGATATAAAAATCTGCAAGGTCAGCTGAGAGGAAGTAGATTTTATTTTACTTTTTTTTGATTTATAAATAATGTGACATGGGGTGAAGTGGGACGAATATGTTTCGTGATTGATTGCCCTTTAAATATCAGTAGAGGATCAAATGTTAATAGTTGCCACAAGGGTAGTTGTCATTCCAAATGTTTTCATTTGCATCACAATCATGCATAACATTGAATATGATCTTGCTTTAAAGGAGAAGTCCACTTCCAGAACAAAAAATTACAGATAATATTCTTAACCCCTTGTCATCCAAGATCTGGATCTGTCTTTCTTTCTTCAGCCGTAAAGAAATTATGTTTTTTTGAGGGAAACATTTTAGGATTTTTCTCCATATAATGGACTGATGTGGTGCCCTGATTTTGAACTTCGAAAATGCAGTTTAAATGCGGCTTCAAACGATCCCAAATGCGGTTGTAAATGATCTCAGCTGAGGAAGAAGGGTCTTATCTAGCGAAACGATCGGTTATTTTCATAAAAATAATACAATTTATATACTTTTCAATGTCAAACGCTCATCTTGTCTTGCTCTGCCTGGACTGTTTTTTTCCGGTTTATGACAGAAGGGGAATGTTGAAAAACTCCCATCTCATGTTCTTCCTCAACTTCAAAATCATCTTATATCGCTGTTTTACCTTTTTTTTGTTGAGGGTGTTTGATCTTCTTTGCATGTTCACTTTGCAAAGACTGGGTCGGTACTTCTGCAGTGATGTAGGATGAAATGAGTTTTTTGACATACCCTAACTGTCTTGAATCAGAATACACAGAGTTCAAGGAGAGCAAGACAAGATGAGCATTTAAGATAAAAAAGTATTCAAATAGTATTTTTTAAATGAAAATAACTGATCGTTTTGCTAGATAAGACCCTTCTTCCTCAATTGGGATTGTTTGAAGCCGCATTTAAACTGCGTTTTGGAAGTTCAAAATCGGGGTACCATAGCAGTCCATTATATGGAGAAAAATGCTGAAATGTTTTCCTCAAAAAACATAATTTCTTTACAGCTGAAGAAAAAAAGACATGAATATCTTGGATGACAAGGGGGTGAGTACATTATATGTATTTTTTTGTTCTGGAAGTGGAATTCTCCTTTAACATCCAATTTTCAGGCAAATGAAAATATTCCTCTTAACGCAGAAGTTCACTTTCAGAACAAAAATTTACAGATAATTTACTCACCCCCTTATTATCCAAGATGTTCATGTCTTTCTTTCTTTCTTTATTCAATACAGTTAGGGTATGTTGAAAAATTCCCATTTCATTTTCTCCTCCAACTTCGGCATCGCCGACATCGCTGCAGAAATACCGACCCAGTGTTCACAAAGTGAATGTACAAAGAAGATCAAATGCCCTTTACAAAAAAAGGTAAAACATGTAGGATGATTTTAAATTGGAGAAAATGAGATGGGAGTTTTTCAACCTACCCTAACTGTATTGACAAGTATATAGATTGAACATTGTTTTGGTAAAATAACATAGTTTTGCTAGATAAGAATGTTCTTCCTCGTCTGGGATCGTTTAGAGACTTTTGAAGCTGCATTGAATCTGCATTTTGGAAGGTCAAACTCGTGGGCACCATTGAAGTCTACTATATGGAAAAAATGTTTTCCTCAAGAAACAATTTCTTTACGACTGAAGAAAGAAAGACATGAACATCTTGGATGACAAGGGGATGAGTAAATTATGTGTAAATTTTTGTTCTGGAAGTGAACTTCTCCTTTAAACTTAAGACTCACAATTCACAATATGACTACACAATTCAAATCACTTACACAAAACTAGTTCTTAATTATTATTTTAATTATTGAATGAACATTACAGAAAATGATGTCTTGTTCTCGTCATATAATAGTTTGAGTCTGCATGTGTATGTGATATGGAGACTATCAGGAATGTTATTTTCAATTTATGGTAACTAGGAGCAGTTAAAATTATTTAAAAAATAATTTAGTACACCATATATGAAATGTACTTACAATTTTATTTTATAATATTTATGCATGTTGACACTTGAAATTAGTCTCTATTGCAGTTGCTGCTGAATGGTCTGCACTGACAATTAAATAAAGTTGAAAGTACAGTACACAAAAATCAAACTTAAATTTTAAAACTTTTTTTTATATCAGAGTAATATAAAATAGGTCACACTGTACAATAAACTTATGTGTTCATAGGGCATTCATAAGCAGTGCATAAACTCAATGTGACACATTACAAATGTTTAATAGGCTCATATGACTCATGTGTCTCGCTGGACATGTAAAATCTGATAATAAATAGTCAAAAATTAAGCCCCTGTGTCAACAAACTTTTACAATGCTTTTGAATGCTAAAAATTGATAATTCAGATGCTTTCAGTACAATGTGAGTGCACAGTGCAACAAAATAAAAATGTTTAAGATGCGTATTTTGAGTTTCTCAGTCACACCACGGACTGAGAAGCATGGCGCTCATCCTCTGAGTAACGCCTGAACTGTTCTCCTAGCAGCGGCTCTAGGCCCTCAGCTGAGCGGTAAGAACGTGCCCGAACGGCACACCCGATGACTCCGCCCACCACAGCCACAACAAGCACCACGGCAACAATCGCTATGGTGATGATCTCTGAAATAGTGTATGCCCGAGCTGTTCAGGGAGAAAGAGAGAGATTTCATGTTTATATGTATCAAACCACAAATCTATAAAGGTCAACAGTATGTTTTGTTTATACACTAAAATTGTGGTGGCCGCCACTGCTTTCCTGTGTGCACTTCACACTCCGGTCCAGTAGGTCGCAGAAATGCATCTTTGACATTGGTTTGCTAACCTCAAAAACCTATGGAAGCCCATTTCTGGCACTGAATAAAAAATTAAAAAAGGTAATTGTGACTTTTTATCTCATAATAATGAAGTCAGAATTGCAAGACACAAACTCACAATTCTGACTTTTTATATCTTGCAATTGCGAGTTTATATGTCCCAATTCTGATTTTTTTCTCAGAATTGTGAGATATAAACTCGCAACTACATGTTATAAAGTCAGAATTGCGAGATATAGAACAGCAGCTGCGAGTTTATATCTCACAATTCTGTGAAAAAATCCAGAATTACAAGATATAAACTCACAATTGAGAGAAAAGTCAGAATTGCAGCTCTGAGAAATGAAGTCAGAATAACGTGATATAAACTCACAATTGCAAAGTATAAGGTCAGAATTGTGAGATATAAACTCGCAATTGCAAGAAAAAAGTCAGAATTGCAAGATATAAACTTGCAACTGCAAATTATAAAGACAAAATTGCAAGATATAAACTGACTTTTTTTCTCAGAATTGCGAGTTTATATCTTGCGATTCTGACTTTTTTCTTGCAATTGCGAGTTTCTTTGTCCCAGTTCTTACTTTTTTCGGAGAATTGTGAGATATAAATTTGCAACTGCATGTTATAAAGTCAGAATTGCAAGATATAACAACAACTGCGAGTTTATATCTCACAATTCTGAGAAAAAAGCCAGAATTACCAGATATAAACTCACAAATGAGAGAAAAGTCAGAATTGCAGCTCTGAGAAATTAAGTCAGAATTGCAGGATATAAATATTCTGAGAAATGAAGTCAGAATTGTGTGATATAAACTTCCAGTTGCAAATTATAAAGTCAGAATTGCGAGATACAAACTCACAGTTCTGACTTTTTTCTCAGAATTGCAAAAATCAGAATTGCAAGAAAAAAGTCAGAATTGCAATATACAAGCTTATAATTGCACGATAATAGAGAAAATTGCATGATACAAGCTCATGTGTGCAAGAAAAAAAGTCAGAACTCTGACTTTATTGTCATTGGTTTTGTATTATAACCTTTTTTTTTTTAATTCAGTGGTAGAAACGGGCTTCCATAAAAACTTATTGGCTCAAAAAAAAAATGTGGGTACTTCTTTTAGTATGATTCCTTCGAAGTCCAACCCTGATCTCATGAGAAAACATATGTAGTTTACGAGGTGGTGGTTTATTATGAAAAAAATGTATGATTTTTTTTTTTTTTAAAAGCATGAAGGTCCATCCTAAATCCCACCCCTAAACCGAACCGTTAGTGGGGCGTAAGCAGACTGTGCTAAAACTTATGAAAGAGATTATACAAATTAATTCAAATTAGTCACATTCAAAATAGTTATGAATTGCCACGGGATTGTGTTAACAAAATCATGCTATGACACATGTCATTTGATTTGGACTGTTATAATGACCATTAATGTCTTTGTTAGCTTACGTACTAGAATAGCGGATACCCAATTAGCCTAATAGCTTAGCTTATACACCACACGTTTGCACTTACCCTACATTCTATTCTACCCTACTATTCACAGCACTACATAATGTAATTATGTGTTAAATATCCAGAGATTTCATTTATAAAAAGACCAGTAACGAAGAGTGGGAAGATCTAACACTGGCGGAAGAAGCAGGTGAACATTTCTTCCACTTGCTGAACTGCACACAGCAGATCAATGGCCTCAGCAACAACTGTACTCTTAAAACTGATTAAAACAGAGCAATTGAAAAATGATCAGCGAGCCACATAGACCTATTTTTGCTTTCAATTTTGGGTACCTCATTAAGTGTTAAAGTGAGTCATAATGTACTGCCATTATGCTCAATTCACACAGCCGGATATTAATTAAATGATCTACTTTTGTGTTGTGCAGAAGAAAAAGATGTGAGTATATGATGACAATATTCATTTTTGGGTGAACTATTTCTTTAATTAAGTAGTTTGGTTGGGTTATATTAACTTAGCTTTCCAGAAAGAACACTTTAGAACAATAATCCATCATTAACAGGTAACTATGCAGGATGTAATGCAGAACTAATGACTAGTACTACATCAACACTTAAGCTACTACTATAAACCAATATGGAACAAGATTAATTAATAAGTAAGTACAATAATAGTAAATTTAGGACTAACATAGTTCCTTATTAGGTATTCAGTAATTACTGAATGAGACTGGCCTCATTACGGACTAATAATTAACGATGCCAAATTACAAAGAATTAATTAGTAATTACTTACTAATCACAACATCAATGTGTCTGAGACATAATATTTTTTTTTACTCTGAATATGGTCATAAAATGCATTAATAAGTACTCAAGTGTTACCTAGTCACTAGTGTTACCTAGTGTGTGAACTAATAATGTATTTACTGTTGAAAAAAGTAAAAAAGGCAACTGCTCATATCTCAGACAGATATTAATGTTGTGATTACTGATTAGTAATTAACTGGTTCTTTAAAATTCTTTATAATCTATCATAATTCTTAATTTGTAACGAGGCCAATGTTATTCGGTAATTATTGATCGCGTAATATATAAATATATATATATATAATTTTTTTTTACTCACTTGGCCACTGAACCTCATAGGTGTAGCCTAGGTTGTCTGGGGCGGTGACAAACATTTCAGCATTTCTGACTGGTGGCCAGAAAGGAACCATGTTAAACTCTCTATTGTGTCCAATTGGAGCGTTTTCCTCAGGATAGACCACTGTCCCTGCTGGATAAGTACACAGAACACTAATTAGAATACAGCTGAAATGTGAAACTCTTTTTGGTTATGTATGTAGGTACATTATGTGTGTGTGTTTACCAGCAGTGTGTCTCTGAAGCCATTCATCAAAGATGGCATCAGTAAATGTGTGAAGCAGGACAAAGATAGGGTCGTTTGGTGACAGGTGAGTCTGTCCACCTGTGCCATTGAGAAACAAATGAGCCAGGTTGTGCAGACTCCTCACTACTGGGTCATAGTTTCCCTGGGGAGCACTGTAACCTAGTGACACACAAGAACACCAATTAAAAGTCTCCTCACTTTTAACAGTTTATGCAGGTGCTTTGGTGTGCTAGCTCTAAACATTTAAAAAAAACCCTTTTTTTAAAAAGCAGTGTTCATGAGGGTATCATACCCTCAATAGTGTTCCTGAAGCTCTGTGAAGAAGTCGAGTAATATGGTGGCGTGTCGAAAGTGTTCAGCTCTAGACAGTCAATGATATCCTGTGGTTCTGGTAGTCTTTGAACCATGGGTCGAGCCACATTACCAGCAGGGTTTCTTCTGATCGGACTGGTCTCTGTACCTGAATACACATCAGACAGAGAAGGTAAATTTTGATAACTTTTGATTATTAAAGACTCCTTGAAGGCCGTCAAGACTGTTTGCGTGATATGAACTCGACTTTTTTCTCGCAAGTGCGAGTTTATGTCTCGCAATTCTGACTTTGTAACATGCAACTGAGAGTGCTTGCGAAAAAAAAAGAATTGCGAGTTTTCATCATTGTGTCAAGGGCAATATGTCTGATAGATTTCTTTAGGTTGTACAATTATGTGTCAT
>JAHKKF010523699.1:0-24917 GCA_019740295.1 Labeo calbasu | reverse complement strand
TTGCTTATTTAGTTAAGTTGTGAGCAAGTTTCTGCATCCATCCACTTTTCTTCATCCAACCAGAGACACTGTTTAGTGGGCAGATTGATCTGAAAATACCGATACTTCAGAGCTTGACATTTCCTTTTGAGTATCGATCCTTATGTAACAGTATTGATATATATATCGTTTCCTCTGAGGAGGCAAGGGAGGCAGTGTCTCCTCAAAAAATTGGATGAGAAAAAAATTGGTAATACAAAAATAAAACAACGTGACTATTACAAAATATAACATTAAAAAGTGTATGAATCACTTGTTTTTCTAAAGAAACGTCGTCCAACAGCAACACCAGCCGGTACATTTGCAATTGGAGTCTGCATCTCTTGCCTCCCCTGAGCCCATTGAGTGTTAACAGACCACCTAAAGTGTGCCATGAGTTTGGTGGGGGGTAATTGAGAATGAATGGGGAAAAATCATGTGATATGATTGGATATGACTGGTCATGTTCAGCTGTGATTGGTTCATGCGATAAATTCCCACTTCCTGTGTTTGTGCGTGTTCGCGAATCAATCAACAAGAACAATATAAAGGCTTTAATGAAAAGACTAATTTAAAAAAAGCAAGTAAACATTTCACACACTTGGAATTAACCATTTTGTTACATCAAAATAAGACTTAAAATGGTATGAAAACATGATCTGTGGGAATTTTAAGTGAATAATCAGCTTGGTGAAATTTGAATTGAATCTCCGCATTTGTGACCAATATTTACCAAGTTTTAATGACTGATGATCAAAAATATTCAAAAAAATTATTTTGAATTGTCCATTTTGACAAGTATTCACGTAAATTCTCTTGGTTACACCTTGGGTGAACGTAAACAGTTGGGAGAATATCGGACGTGTATCAGTACATTGCATCCGTGCATTCTGTTTTAAAGGGACAGCAGCCTAATTTAGTTGCTGTTGTCTGTGGCATTGATGTTAATCAAGCAACAAAAGAAAGACTCACTCACAGAAAAAAGAAAAAATCACTCACTGCTCTTGACTGAATCACTTTAGTAGCCTTATTACAGATTCAGATTTAGTTATAGAAATAAATGTCTGCTTGAAAGAATGAAGAATATGGTAAACAAGTTGAAAATGCATAATTAGCCTATGTAGCCATTGGTATTTTCTTGAAAAGAAGACCATGTTCTTGTTTTTTTATGAGAAGTGGTTTCATTTCATTTTAATTTTAATATTAAGGCATGTTGCGTGTCACAGCAGTTAAATCTGTGTCTGTCATGATAAAACCTTAACATCAAACCTATACAATGAGTTTGGTCATTTTAGAGAAATGCTTAATAAATGCATTGCACTGTAACTAAACCCATTCGATTTTAGCAGACTAAATCTACTGTAGATTTAGTTGACTAAAATCTTATATTTAGTCGAATATAACTAAACGAAAACTAAACAAAAAGTAAAACTAAACGATTCAGATGACTAAAATATGACTAAAACTAAATGGCATTTTAGTCAAAAGACTGACTAAGACTAAATCAAAATTTGCTGTCAAAATTAACACTTGCATTGTTAATGTAAAAATATGAAATAGAATGGTTTTTTTTCTTTTTCTAATAGTGTAAGTAATGTTTATTTAACCACAAAAATGCAACTGGGTATAAATTTACGTTTTATTAAAAAAAAAAAAAAACTTTGAGTACATTGCCTCCTCATTTCAGAACACCACCGCACACCACTGTTTATTAATGTTTTATTAGGTTGAATATTAAATGGTAAAATATTTTTAATTGAATTTAAAAGAATGACCTATTTTTTACAACAGAAAATTCAAAGATTTTTTTGTGTTTTACTGCCTTTCGAATTGCATAGAAAAGAATGTGGTATTGCACATCTGCTCTGTTTGTTTCAAAGCTGGCTTTGTAATTGGTCTGCGTAATACTACGTCATGGGGAATTTCAGGCTGTTCAGCATCATTGCCCGTCATTTACAGCTAGTTCTGGGATGAAATGCTAGGCAAGTGTTTATCAGTAGCCTGTGCTTAATTTTATAGTCCCTTTCATGTCGACTCTCGTGTTTGCACAGAAACAGACAGTTTACCTGTCCTACTTAAATAACAGAGCCTTGAGAGTCTGAGTGTCCCTGGCACTAGTATATAATTAGGTGGTTTCATCAGATCATTTTTCATTAAATAATTTTTTAGTCTGAAGTTAAAGGAACTGAGGCCACCTCTATTGTTATGAAACAGAGTGTGCCAGTTAACTTATATTTTTGCTTTACCCTTTTAAGTTTAGATGATGTCAGTATTGTGGGTTGCTAAACTATAAATAGATCGGTTTCTTAGCAATTATGAAGCCATACTTGGAGCACGCTCACTCGCTCACACATATCTACACACCCATGAAGCATGTCCTTTTTTTTTTTAATAATATAAGATCTTACATAAGGCATTGCTATCTCTGATGCTCTGTTTAAACCACATAAAGACGTTAATAATTTAAAATTGTTATGTAAGTGTTTTGCATATTCTCAAATCATTCTGTGGGTTGCAGAGCCACAGAGAAGCTTAGGAAACCCCCACAGTGCTTTAGGAGGCAAAAGAGACGAGAGTAAGAGTGCTGAATAACAGGAAGACGGAGAGAAAGAGAGAGGATTACTGTATGTAGGCAGGGGTAATGAATGTGCTGAACCAGCTTTAGCTCAGAGCGAGCTTTTGTAAAAATGGCGGCAGTGGTACTGTAATTTGATGAGATTGAACACACTTAATGTTCATTAAATAATTACATATTTAAATTTGGCCATAAACAGCAAAAATGGAATGCAAGAAGATTAGAGAAGGGGCGAAAATGACTATAATTTGCAAATGTAAAAAAAAAAAAAAAAATAGGTCATGTTGGTTATGTAGATCTATATACTGCCTCTATTGCACTTGCGCAATTATTTAGGGTTTTGAAGAAGTTATCAATATCACCCCAGCACTGTAAATGGATGAAATGTGCCTGTTGTATGTTTACCAAGTCTGGCCTTATTTAATGATTCATTGGCTTATGGGTGTTTCTTCAACTATTGGCTTTTCTGACCTTCTGAACTTTTAGAAATAAACTTTTTTTTCTCACCTTCACAAGCGTAAAATATTTAAAAAAATGTTCACCATCATGTCATTTCCACCACATCTGAATTTATGCATTGCCAGGTATTGCTGAGTCTAGCTAGCATGTAAATCACATATCACTTTTTGCATTTGACAAAATCACAGCTTGATTGGAATTGTGCTTAGTACGAGTATTGTTTAAGTTGACAGGTAACAGTACGTTACATTACGTACATTAACTTTATTAGGGGCAGAATTGTTCATTTTGGTGGAAAAGATGCCACAGCTGTGATATAGACAGTGTTTTTCCCCCCAGTTTTTAGCTTGTGTTTATTTCACTCTTTGTTTAGATTAGGTTTAAGTTAGTTTAAGATAAGTCTATGTCTAGGACAAAGATAAACCAATAAATGTATATATATCATATACCCGGGAAATGCGACGCCAGACTCGACACAAGTGTTTCTCGCTAGTNGATGCCACAGCTGTGATATAGACAGTGTTTTTCCCCCCAGTTTTTAGCTTGTGTTTATTTCACTCTTTGTTTAGATTAGGTTTAAGTTAGTTTAAGATCGTAAGTCTATGTCTAGGACAAAGATAAACCAATAAATGTATATATATCATATACCCGGGAAATGCGACGCCAGACTCGACACAAGTGTTTCTCGCTAGTTTCCGCCCAACGCAGTTATAATGTCCAGCGCCACGTTGTTTAAATAGCAAATGCAATTGCGCCCATCTGTTCACCCATGGGCGTGCTGGTCTGTAAACGAGGTGTGTTGCCATTTTGAGGCAGTTGCGCCATTGACCAACTAAAACCCAGGTTGACCTAGGAGTCAAAGCCAATAAAAGGCAAGCCTGCAACCATTAGCCAAAAAAGCGTAACAGCTAAAGCTAACGCTTCCGGTCTGGCAGTACGTGAGAAAGGAGACCAGAGGCCATTTTCTTTAAATGGATGTCAATGGAAGAGAGGCTTCACTACACTGAATCAACAGCTTTTTAGAGGAAACGGCTAATCATTTAACGGAGAAGTTTACTTCCAGAACATCAATTTACAGATAATCTACTCACCCCCTTGTCATCCAAGATGTTCATGTCCTTCTTTCTTCAGTCTTAAAGAAATTATATTTTTTGAGGAAAACATTTCAGGATTTTTCTCCATATAATGGACTCGTATCATGCCCAGAGATTTAACTTCCAAAATGCAGTTTAAATGCGGCTTCAAACGATCCCAAATGTGGTTGTAAACAATCCCAGCCAAGGAAGAAGCAATTATCTATTATCTTATCTAGCGAAACGATCTGTTATTTTCATTAAAAAAAATACAATTTAAATACTTTTTAATGTCAAACGCTCGTCTTGTCTTTCTCTCCCTGAACTCGGTTTATTCTGGCTCAAGACAGTTAGGGTATGTTGAAAAACTCCCATCTCATGTTCTCCCTCAACTTTATAATCGTCCTATATCGCTGTTTTACCTTTTTTGTTAGGGGTTTGATCTTCTTTGCATGTTCACTTTGCAAAGACTGGCTTGGAACTACTGTAGCGATGTAGGATAATTTTGAAATGATTTTAGAAGTTGAGGGAGAAAATACGGTCTGAGATTTTCGACAAACCCAACTGTCTTGAGTCAGAATACACAGAGTTCAGGGAGAGCAAGGCAAGACGAGCGTTTGAGATTAAAATGTATTTAAATTGTATTTTTTTAAATGAAAATAACCGATCGTTTCGCTAGACAAGACCCTTCTTCCTCGACTGTGATCGTTTACAACAGCATTTGGGATCATTTGAAGACAAATTTAAATTGTATTTTGGAAGTTCAAACTCGGGGCACCATATCAGTTCGTTATATGGAGAAAAATCCTAAAATGTTCTCCTCAAAAAACATAATTTCTTTACGACTGAAGAAAGAAAGACATGAACATCTTGCATACATTGCTTACATTATCTGTAAATTGTTGTTCTGGAAGTGGACTTCTCCTTTAATGAATCGACAGCCTATCTGCTGATCTTCAACATGTTTTACACTCATTTTAGAGTTTACAACGAAAAAATGCATTCCTATAGTAACTGTAAACAGCGATTTAGTGTCGCACAACTCTGAAATTCAGTGACATCAAGGTGGTAATGTGGTTGGTTATTAAGGAACACGTGTTCCAAGTTAGCTGTTACGCTTTCTCCAGTAGTAAGTAATACAGAGCCTCTGCCTCTCCCAATAGTAAGACAGTCTCTGGTTAAATTAGCAAAAGTGGGTTCGAATACGCCCTAAGTGCACCTGCACCATGAGCTTAGATGGTTAAAATAGGGCCCAAGGCATTTGAAAGGCATCAAAAATAAACTATGACAGCATAGAAAGAAGTTTCCAAGATAGTTGAATGTAATATTTATATTACAAAAATAAAAAAGTTGTCTTTTCTTTTATTAAAAATCTGTTGTAATAAAAGTCAACGCCTGGGACATAAATTTGACTCAAGTTGAAGAAACATCCTTATGTCTGTGAAACAGTGAAACAGTAAGACAATATACAGTATTTTGATGTTTTTTTTGTCTTGGTACATACCAAATTGTGTTTGAGCTGGACCAACAACCTAAAACAAGTTAGTAGACAAGTTAGGGCTGTATGATTTACAGTCTCTGATTTTATGCCACAAGTCCAATGAAGCAGACAAAATCAAAAGAAATACAGTTTGGTTTGCTTCACTTATTTATTCATTTTTCGTTATCAGTTAAAAAATCAATAAACAGTTATTCCAGCGAGGAATGTAGTTCATTTGTTTAAGGGTTTGTAACAGCTTGCTGCGATCATTGCATTGCATGGCTTTAAAAACATGGCTCATCCAGTCAGATTTTAGAGGTTATGCATTATAATGACTTTACCTCAGTGAAGGAGTTCACAGTACTGTAGTTGCACAAGGCTTTAACTATGCCAACTTTTTCCAACTATATTTTGAAATGTATTCTTTCCAACCTAGTATGGTGGATTTACCCCATCTTCACCATCTCTGGTTTGTGCACCCATTAGGCTTGAACCTTCTTTTTCGTGCAGCACTTGACAAATCAGCCACCACGAAGCGGTTCGCTCTTCCACACCTAATGACACTCAGACATAGCACCTCCCACTCAGGCTAGGTTGCTAGGCATTATTGTCATATTGTCATGCACAGAGTTATGTCTCCTTCAGTTCGCCAAAGTTTCTCTCAATTGCACCATCAGCTTTTTATATGGAAGCAAGGCCCAAGTATGAAACTTTAGCCTATTGTTACTGTGGAAACTTGCCTATTGCACAATATTTGAGTAAATTTTGAAAAGGATTTGTAATAATGATTGTGGTCTACAATTACAATTTCAAATTGACCTGTGTTATGTTGTAAAAGTAGAAGTCTGAGAAAAATCTGAAACTAAAAGATCACTTTTGAATCTTAGTAAAGACTTTTTGGTCTTTGGTGAAACGCTGGTGATCTAAGAGATGGTTGACGGGTGATTGTTCACACATGCCATTAACATCTGGACGAGTGACATAAGTGTGCATGTGAGTGTGAACGGCCTCAACACATCAGATCATTTATCTGTCATTCTATATAATAACATTTGACATAATGCTTGCTGATGTGTCATTAACGCTGATCAGTGCAGTCTGTCACAACAAACAATCTGTCCTCAGATCAATTTCATGGACTATTGTGAATATTTAACATGTTGAGTGTTTGTTTAAAAAAGGTTTTAGTGCTGCCCTGTTTATTTATTACAGATATTTACTTATATTTCAAACAGTGATGTCAAAGGGGAAAAAGTAAACGTTAAAACACAATAGTTTGTGGAAATGTTATCTGGAAAAATGGGAATATCGAGTATTATTTAACCTCTTATTTTTACTAAATGATGAACTTCTCACAAATTCAAGAGGGTCATGTATGAATAGAACTACAGTGCCGTTCAAAAGTTTGGGATAAGTAAGACTTTAATGTTTTTTTTTAAAGAAGTCTCTTCAAGGCTGTATTTATTTGATCAAAAATACAGAAAAAAACAGTAATGGGTTCTGTTATAAAATATTTTAGAATATAATTTGTTCCTGTGATGCAAAGCTGAATCTTCATCCATTATTCCAGTCTTAAGGCGTCACATGATCCTTCAGAAATCATTCTAATATGCTGATTTATTATTAGAATTTATCATTGTTGGAAACAGTTGTGCTGCCAAATACTTTTTTGGAACCTGTGATACTTTTTTCAGAATTTTGGTGAACAAAAGGTTCAAAAAGCATTTATTTAAAATATAAATCTGTTATAACAGTTTAAGTCAATTAAGTTATCAATTTAACACATCCTTGCTGATTATAAGTGTTAATTTCTTTCAAAAAAAGGAAAGAATAAAAAATTACTGACTCCAAAGTTTTAAATGCTAGTGTATATTGTTAGAAAAGATTTCTGTTTTAAATAAATGCTGCTCTTTTTAACTCTTTATTCATCAAAGAATCTTGCAAAAAGTATAACAGTTTTAAAAAAGACATATATTAGGCAGCACAACTGTTTCTAGAACTGATTATAAATCAGCATATTAGATTGAATTCTGAAGAATCATGTGACACTGAATAGTGATGCTGAAAATTCAGCTTTGATCACAGGAATAAATTAGATTTTAATATATATTAAAATAGAACAATGTTATTTTACATCGTAATATTCAGAATATTACATTTTTTTCTTTATTTTTGATTAAATAAACACAGCCTTGATGAACATAAGAAACTTCTTTAAAAAACATTGAAAATCTTACTGATCCCAAACTTTTGAACGGCAGTGTACATATGTTACAATAGAGAAGCATGTTTACACATTCCTAATCAAAATGATGAAAAATGATGCTGTCTGGTTTTATAGTGTTATCTGATGTTGTTAACTCAGATAAAGTTGGTTAAATTGCATTATCTTGTTGTCTGTCATATTGTGTTATATGTCATTTTTTTAATCTTATATTGTTTGATTTTGTTTGAGTAGTATAGTAATTTTTGCATCTTTTGGGCTTTTGTACTGTTTTTTTAATGATTATACTTTTTTTCAAATACGTTTTTATTCAGTCATCGAATAACCTTGAAATAATCACGATTAGTTCCAGGATTAATATGCACAAAATAAATAAACGACAACAAAAAAATGCATTAAATATAACACCCCTTCCCCAGCCGGTTAATATACAATACAGTGACATAAATGCACATTTAAGTGACAATACATTGCATTAAGGAATAGAATTCTTATTGAGGTTATTATTTATTTATTTATTTATTTATTTATTTATTTTGCTATTTAATTGTGTTGTGTAGCTATAGGGAAAAGGTTGGCATTTGAAGACAGAGGGGATAGGGAAGGGGCTGAGGGACTCACAGGATTTAATCAGTGTTTTTGCTCGGTTATTGATCAGTCAGTGTCAAGCCATGCCGTTGCATTTTCACTCTGCATGTGAAAAGAATCAAACAATGAAACATTGTTTTACTTCTCCGTCTTATCTGTGGATTTAGTTACATTTGTCCCCCCCCTTTGAAGAATAGAGCTTGTGTAGAGTAAATATAAACCATCTAATAAAGTACAGCATACAGGCCTGTAGCAAATAAAGTATAATAGTTTAGAAATATTATGATATTTTGTTTAAGGAATAAGAATCGTTCATCCAACCCAAACCGAACATGCATAATATGCCTCTCAAGAAACAACAATGAAAGCCTATACTGTGAAATTTCAATAATGAAAATCTTGCTTGCAGAGGCACCTGCTGCTGGTTTAAGTATTCAGACAATAAATTTTGTTTTTGAATTGAATATCTGAGAAGCGTTTTTGTATATTTCATGTCGCAATCTTGCTGCGCCGAAGCCTAATTAGCTTGAGTGGTCACTCAGAATGGTTGTACTTTACGCTCAGGATCATATTGCCTGTGGTTTCAGGCTATGTTGTTGTAAATGTGTTTTGGCACCAGTATCCACTTTGTTTTTAATGTAAAAGCGGGTGCAGCCACTGCCATCTGCTTAGTATAGCAGTACAAAAACAGTTGCAAACTGATATTTGCTATTATATTTTTTTCACTGGTTTCTGGCGCAGATACACTGTTGTTCAAAAGTTTGGAATCTGTAAGATTTTTAATCTGTGGCTGTGTTTACTCGATTAAAAATACAGAAAATTTATTCCTGTGATCAAAGCTGAATTTTCAACGTCATTACTCCACTATACAGTGTCACATGATTCTTCAGAAATCATTCTAATATGCTGATTTATTATTAATGTTGGAAACGGTTGTGTTGCATAATATTTTTTTGGAAGCTGCGATAGTTTTTTTTCAGGACTCTTTGATGAATAAAATATTAAAAAGAACAGCATTTATTTAAAATAGAAATCTGTTCTAACAATATACACAACCGTTCAAAAGTCTGGGGTCAGTACATTTTTATTCTTCCTTTTTTTGAAAGAAATTAATACTTTTATTCAGCAAGCATGTGTAAAAGGTGACAGTAAAGGTGTACATTGGTAGAAAAGATTTATATTTTGAATAAATGCTGTTCTTTTCACATTTTTATTTATCAAAGAATCCTGAAAAAAGTATCACAGGTTGCAAAAAAAAAAAAAATTTTGGCAGCACAACTGTTGCCAACGTTGATAATCCTATATAAATCAGCAAATTAGAATTTCTGAAGGGTCATGTGACATTTAAGACTGGAGTAATGGCTGATAAAAAGTCAGCTTTGCATCCCAGGAATAAATTATATTGTAAAGTATATTAAAATAGAAACCAGTATTTTGTATTTTAATAACATTTTGCAAGAGACATTTTGTAGAGACTTTACGAGTCTGAAACGTTTGAACGACAGTGTAGTTTCCCCATTTACTGCACTTGTTCTTCGAGTTATTCAATGAATCGAAGTCTTGCTCCTTCACAGAAAACAGCGTACTTCTTGTAGCAGAATAAGCTAAGTAGACCCCCGAACTTGATCCAGATATTAGAAAAACCACTTAACATTGAAAAGAAACTACTGCAGTGAAGCCTGGCACCTTTGAGGCCCTAAATTGACTGCGTATTGACACGGGAAGCAACAGCAGAGGCAGTGTTCTGCCTGTCACAGCCTCTCCCTTTCTCCCTCCAAACTCACCGATCCATGGGCCAGGAGGGAGGGACGGGGGCTTACCGCTCTTGCGGAGTCTATGTGTTTGTGTGGGCGGGCAAGAGAATGCCTCGCTATAGATTTTCCAGCAAATTAATGAAGGTACCGAGCGAACGAGGAGGAGGGAAGAAGCGAGAGAGAGAGACAGAAAGCCCCTTCCGTGGCGCAGAGAACTGAGGGAAGCCCTTGCAGCGGGGGCGAGAGCCGAGCAGCTCCCTCACCCTTGATCTTTCAGCTGGCCGTGGGTGTGTGGACGCTGGCACCCCGGGGTCCTACGGGTAAAGCCCTCGGTCGGCCGCGAGAGTGGGTGAAGAAGAGGAACTCTGATGACCTTAGAGGTGGAGGAGGTGATTTCTCACCCCCATCCTCTGCACTTTTTGTTCGTCTGGAAGGAGTTTAGCACGAGTCGGGGAGGGGAATCCGCGTGTTTAGCATGACTGCAAAGCCAAATTAACCACCTCTGCCTCTGCATGGGACTCCTAGTGCTCTCCGCCTCATTTGCTTCTCTGCTGTCTGATTTATAGTTGCCTACCTGGGCTGTTCTCCGCTCACAGGCTGTCTAAAGGTCACATGAAAAATGAATGGCTCTTCTGTGCTGTGGAAGGAACTCAGGAGGAGATGCAGGGAGAAAGAGAGTCAGGAGGGACTGAGATGATGCCTGAATGCTTAAGTCTAGTATTTCAGCTTCATCTTGATCTTTTTTAAACCGTATTCGTGTGCGTGTGTGGTCTGAGACGATGTAAGTGTGCCTGTGTTACTCATAACTCATAAAGTCCCTTCAGATAAAGCAAAGAAAGTGAATTAAAGCAATAGCGAGGAAAAAAAAACCGCCCACGGTGCCATATGAATGACCGTGGATTAAAGAGCCGTCGTCAGTGCTCACATCAAACCAACACCTCCACTTCAAGTTGAATGAAACGTCATGCGCACATACTCTAACGTCCATACTTCCCTACGAACGCGTGTCCGTGATCACAGAATAATCGCGCAGCCTTCGCACGCATGCGTTTTCGTTCGTTTCTCTGTATTTAGAGGTTTGTGTGTCTGTTTTTCAATTAAGTTTAAGCTGCGACAGCACTCTCTCACAACTCTCATCTTCTGGTCTCCAAGGTGATAAATAAATGATATTTTTTTACCTTCCCTGTGGGGCGCATATTATTTGGTCTATCTCTCTTTCGTTTTCTGTGCAGCTTATGAGCTGCAGTAGTCTTTGGACACCAAGTAAGAACTTAGTGCCTAGGTAACAAGCCCTACAGAGGCAGAACACCTGCCACCGTTTGTTCAGCTCCTTTCTGTGTGGAAATTGAATATATGAGCAAAAATGACCATGTACAAAGAAGGTTAGAGTGTTTGCATTATTTTACAGTCCTATTTAGCTTTAAATAAGACAAATATATATTATAAACCAATAAAATATTTCCAATAATACCTATAAAGTTTATACATAAGAAAAATGGTAACACTTTGTTATCATTAGTTAACATTAGTTAATGTATTAACTAACATGAACAAGCAGTGAACAATTATATTATTTATGGTCATCACCAAAAATATTTTTTTAGCAATTTAATGAATTTAAAACATTTTGAATTTGAAGATCAGGGTAAATTTAACTTATTTTTGTCTTCTGGGAAACATGGAACTATCTTCTGTAGCCTTTGAAGGGCAGTTCTAAATGAAAAAAATATGATATTTAGACAAAATAAGAAAAATATACATTAATAAGAAAAATCTCCATTCTGTTCAAATGTTTTCACCTCCTGGCTCTTAATGCATTGTGTTTCCTTCTGAAGCATCAGTGAGCGTTTGAGCCTTCGGTAATAGTTGTGTATGAGTCCCTCAGTTGTCCTCAGTGTGAAAAGATGGATCTCAAAATCATACAGTTATTGTTGAAAAGGGTTCAGAAAAGCTGGAAAACCAAAAAATATGTTGAACCTGAAGGATTTTTCTGAAGAACAGCAGGCAGTTGAACTGTTCAGGACAAACAAGGATCTCATGAACAACTATCACTAAACAAAAAAACGCAGCTGTGGATCATTCAGGTAACAACACGGTATTAAGAATCAAGAGGATTTGTCGGCGTCAATAGCCTTGTGGGCAGTGCGTCGACATGCAGCGCAGTTGCGCCTCTGGCGTCCCGTATTCGAATCCCGGCTCGCAGACCTTTCCCAATTCCGCCCCCCTCTCTCTCCCACTTCATTTCCAGTCTCATTACTGTCCTATCAATAAAAAAAAAGGCAAGAATCAAGAGGATGTAAACTTTTGAACCGGGTCATTTTTATTAATTCAACGTATTTTCTCTTGTGGACTATACGTAAACATCTTTTACGTGAAATATTTGATTCAGGTCAGTACTAAATAAACAATGACATGCATTTTGTATGATCTCTCTTATTTTAATGATTCCGAAAGGGGGGAGGGGTGTAAATATAAATATATATATATGCCATATCATTATTTTGCCATATTAGTTTTATTTTATATACTATTATAGTATTTATTATTTTATTATTAGATTATTTTATATTTTCAGTTTGCATTTTAAGTTTAGTTTAAAATGACAGAAATAAAATAATATTGTCTTTCTTTAAGTAATTTTTTGTTTAGGTTTTGTATATATATATAAAAATGTATCTTCATTTTTATTTCTGTTTATTTCTGTATCTTTTATCTATATTTTATTTCAGTTAGTTTCCAAGGCAACATTTCTAAATTTTGTTTGTTTTATTTGTCCACGTTATATTTCTATTTTTATTTTATTTCAGGTTTGTTTTATTTAATAAAAAAAGTTTGAGTTTTAGTTAAAGAGATAGTTCACCCAAAAGTTCACCCAAAAATTCTGTCATTAATTACACACCCTCATGTCATTCCAAACCCATAAGACCTTCATTCATCTTCAGAACACAAATGAACAAGATGTTTTTAATGAAATCCGAGAGTTTTCTGACCCTGCATAAACAGCAACACAGCTGACACGTTCAAGGCCCAGGACAGGATAAATAAACGTGACATTAATAAAATAGTCAAGAAGTGTCCTCTTAGCTTCATAACATTATGGTTGAACCACTGATGTTACATGGACTATTTTAACAATGTCCTTACTACCTTTATGGGCCTTGAACGTAGTAGCTGCGTTGCTGTTTTTGCAGGGTCAGAAAGCTCTTGGATTTCATCAAAGATATTTTAATATGTTCTCAAAGAATGAATGAAGGTCTTACGGGTTTGAAACAACATGAGGGTGAGTAATTAATGACAGAATTTTCATTTTTAGGTGAGCTATCCCTTTAACTATAACAACACTGTATCATACAGTATATCAATCAGTAATGCTGATTTATCCCCAGTACAGTCGCTCATGCATTTGCGGTACACCACTGAGTTGGTATTTTAATAGCTTGGCCAAATATAAAGTTATACAGCGGAAGCGGGGTGGATACTGATGTTCTAAACACCAGAAGCTGTTTTTTTATTTTGTAACTAATGGTGAGAGTCAGATATGGAGAAAGTTCACCAAAGGTTTTGTTGATTCTGGCTTCCAGCATTAGAAATGAGTGGCTGATGTTTATTGTTAACAAGAGCTCTGATCAAGCCCCATGTTAGTCTGACCTTAACAGTTTGTGAGGCACATTTCTTTGTCACAGTGAATGCAGGCTTTGCAAACAATGCTACTGAAAGATGCAGCACCACAATTTATGTATTGCAACCCGTAAGCGCCATTACTCATTTTGCATGTGAAGACGCCTGTGAATCTTGAAGGTATGAAAGTAGAAGTCGTTTATTTAGAATCAGAGAGAGTCATTGAAAACTAAAGTAAGACTAAATGTTTTTGTTAGGAAACTTTGGCAAACATTTATTATTAGTAGTAGTATTTTAATACTTAATTTTTCCAGAAAGACATTCAATTGTTCGAAAGTGACAGCACAGACAATGTTGCAGAACCTTTCTGTCATCTTATTTTCCTTTCTCTCTTCTGTTAAGGGGCCAGGTGAAGCCAGTACTAGGGAGGTTCAGTGAGCTGAATAACTTGCTCCCAGCACTGGGTTTGGGTCCAGGAGGCGTGGATGCTGCCCTTCTGGACGCTGGATGCTCCTCCATGCAGATGGATTCAGCAGAGAGGGGCTTCTCCCTCAGCAAGGACGGACCGCTAGACATGAGGATGGATGGAGACAGGTTCGGCTATTACCTCGGCTTCCTTCTTTTCAGTATAAGCACTCATTATCATGGATGTTCCAAGAATCATTTGTGCTATTAGTAATGCCTGATTCACTCTCGATATACACTGATGGCCGTAGTTATTATTCTTGGCTCACTCGTTTATTGATTACATCTACAGAGTCTCCATGCTTCTCTATTATATCTATTCAAAAACTAATTCTGAACAGGTGTAAGGCATAACCTAATTACAGCTTAATACAATAAAAAGATGACTAAGCACTGCAGAGCCCGGTGATTCACAGACAGCGCTTTGAGGGACACATGGAACGTTAGCATTATGATTGTGGATGAATAAACAGAGCTAATTTACGTAGAGAGAAAGCCCCCCCCAATAAAGCTGTGAAATGGTACTAAATGGTCACATTTTAAAGGAATAGTTCACTGAAAAAGGAAAACTAAGTAAGGTTATTATCTTTTCCTATCTTGTCATACAATGAAAGTTGACCAAAAAGGACAAAAAAGCACCTAAAAAATGCCATGATATTATGAGCCAATTATATTCTGGTTAAATTTTCAAGATAAACGTTGAGTGATAGTTCTATTAAAGCACCACATACTTAAAGGGGGCATCGAATGCAAAACTCACAACCACCCCACACTTCTCTTTTTTAAATCACCAAAAAACCTAAACAGTCTCAATTATTAAGCTGTTTTAATTTTCTGAGCAATATGATGTCATACTGCACAGAGACAATGTCTTGTAAGCAATGCAGGTGGTTTGAAGTTGGATGTAAAAGTGAACATAAGAGTCTTAATTTTGTCCCAACATCGGAGCCACTGAGGACGCAATGGATTAGTTTTGTTTTTGATTGTAATGCGCCACCAAATACACAAAAAAACAAAAGAGAGGGGTGGGTACCGTTAACATTTTAACCGGTACCGGTATCAGCACCTAAAATTCGGTGCTGGTACCCAACGGTACCTTTTTTCAGTACTTTACTCGCTTTAATAACAAAAACATTTATTTCAGTGAAAAAATAAGCCCAAAACAGATTAGTTTGTTTGAGTTTTTGCACTTTCCTTCTCTTTTAAATAGCTAAAAACGGCTTGCGCATTTTACTTTCACTTTCAAATTAGCTGCGATTTGGTGTCAAGCAATTGTTCATTTGAGTTTTTCTTATTTTCCTCACTTTGTAAAAGCACCATGCTAATTTTACTTTTACTTTCAAATTGGCAGCAATTTGCCGTTATTTCAATTCAAGCAACAACTAAATACAAAATCAAACTCATAAATAAAAATACACCATGCTATATGGCTAATATAAAATAACGAATTACTTAGGCTACACAAACTTTAAATAGGTATACAAAACTGAAAATCAGCAAACACTGTGGAACCAAATAAATAAGAAACATAGAATGTTTACGTTTAACAGCATACACGTTGATGTAAAATAAATAAAATATACAAAGTTTAAATAAAGTAAAAAGCAACAAATGTGGAATCAAATAAATAAGAAACAAATGTATAAAAAATCTTTCAAAATCATCTTAGATAAACCACAAAAGTCAACAGGCATTTCAAAATTCAAAGTATTGCCAAACAGGAGCTTTTGCATTTCTTTTCTTCTACCTCACTGTTTATGTCAGTCAGCTCGACTCACTCCCCTCACTTGATAAATTAAATCAGACTCATGCTGCTGTTCTGTGATGTAAACAAAACTGCGTCTTCGCCGTTCATATATACAGAGGCAAGCGGAACATGCAGGATTCATAAATCGTCATTTTGCATTTTAATATTCACAGACACTAGTCTATAGTGATTCAAATTAATTATATAGTATTAGTTGCATTTTAATATTCACAGACACTAGTCTATATAGTGATTCGTACCGTAATGACAGACCTACTTTTGATTTATTCATCCAAAAATTGATGAATTCCGTGGCATTCCACTCTGTAGAGTAATTCCATTTTTATAAATGAACTTTGCGACCCCGTCTGCATTTTTGTGGAAACCATATGGCCCCAGAAATGTAACCACACTTCAGATGCAATTCGATCAGTTCTCATAAAAAAGTACCAAGTTCAGTACCCAACCTTAGGGGTGGGGTGAGCAGTAACTCATAATTTAAAGAGACATGCACCAAAACTGCTCGCTGTGAAAAGAGCTGTTTTTGACAAGGTAAAAAGTGTGTTGTTTTACACGTCCATTGAGGAATTTTAAACAAACTATGATACGTAAGGGATAATGTACATCCAGCTGGTTGTTATCGCAGAATGAAGCCCAACAGGCTTATCAGCAGCCTGACGCAAAGCGGAGGCTTTATTATGCGATAACAACCGGCTGGATGTACATTATCCCGCTTATTACACGGATAATTGCCACGAAAGTACATATTTAGATGTAAAACAGTGATCTGAGTTGAAATATTTGACCGCAAAGCTTCCGTGAAGAAAGCCGTTGCTAGCAAGGGGCAAGTTCAAACTAGATGGACATATGAGGGATACAGTTCAGTCATACCACTTATTACACAACATTTCACCAGTTAAATAATTATGGCGATAAAAGATATTGATTTAATTGATTTGGTTTGTTAGTTATCTTACAATCCATAACAGTATACACAACAGTCGTCGCAAAATGGCAGCAGCTGTGTTTGTATGAAATGAGAAAGCGAGTCCACAATACCAGGATGACATAATTAAAAAATTATACTCATAATATTGAATTGAGTTTTAATATTTGATTTGCCAGCCAAACGCAAAGTTTCCACAAAGAAAAAATGTTCCCAGCAAATGAACAGTGCCGACTGCAGGCAGTTACCCGGATGAGCCTGTGTTATTTGTTTTTACCAGTTGTTATCGGGGAATAACATACCTTGGAATGTGGTGACTGACCAATTAGAATCAAGTCTTCCACAGAACCGTGTAATACAGACATTTAAAGAATACCCTAAAGAATCATACCAACTTGTGGAAAATGGGCATCTGATGTCCCATTTGAACTGTTTTTCAATTCTCTAAATTGAAAAGTATGAGCCGTCTATAATAAAGGCTTCCCACCCTTTCACCTATAAAGAAACTAGTCACATAGAGCAGCATTTCTTAATCCTAGGTCTATAGTATCTTGCTTTTTTGGTTGTTTTGTCTGACACGCATTTCAGGTCATGAAGCCTGTACTAATGAGCGATGGAGCTGAATCAGGTGTGTTTGATTAGGAAGACGCACAGACTGTGCAGTACCGGGTACTCCCGGCCCACGTTTGGGAAACACCTAGAGTGGTGTTTTATCATCGCCATCATCTCTAAATCTCCTACGCCTCTCATGCAAACCACCACTTCCCTCTGATTCGAAGAAGAGCGAGAGGCCTTCCTCTCTTATTAGGAAGTTTTGTCAAAGTTTTCACTGTGATAATGAGGTGGAAATCCCACCCACCGTAACTGACTCAGAACTTTTTTCTGGGGGCGAGATGAAATGGTTGAAAAAAGAGAAGGAGAGAGAGAGACCCAAAGGAAAAAGAGAAAGGGCGAGATACAGTGCAGGTCGATCCAGGTCCTGCCCACGGTATTTGAATACGCCTTATCCTCGTTCCATCACAAAATCCAATGCGAGAATTAAACTTTACGACGGCATGACACAGTCGGCCGACTCGAGCTGGCCTTCAACAAGAACAGAGCATACTTTGCATTAATCAGCATGTCTATCGGTTTGAGTTACTCATTCTGTGCCCACATACTGTAAATGACAAGCTAAACAAGAGAAGAATCGTTCAAGGATAATGCGAGATCCAGAACGACGAAAGGTTATGACGGAAGGTTTATCAGTTGAATCCAGGTGACGAATGACTGAAACTGCATCTGCACATGCTCACTATCAGTACCTGAGCGCTCAGTTATTCTTTGTTTTTCTAACGGTAAAGTACGGAGGCAAAGAAATGTGCCAGTCAGAATCCAAAGTATCAAACCCGAAGCTCTGAAAATAATTACGTAAGTACAAATATAGAGACTCGAACATGTGAGTCAAGTTGTTTAGGGAATATATGAATCACCGGGAGTATATGAATAGCAGTATGCATGTGCAAGTGCAGCGAACAGCTGCCGAGTGAAACTCACTACATGAAATATTAAGTTTTATTCGTATTAGTAAGCTAATATATTTCCTCTTTATGTAGGTGTGTAACTTTGTCTCATTTATCCTGGTGTCTTTGTTCTTCCTGGAGCGTGCGTACATATTTTCCTAAAGAAAGAAAAAGCGAATGCATAATTCAGTTCCTGATTTGATATTTTTATATTTGTCGCTAACCGTTTCTCCCTCCTGTTCTCTCTCATGTACACACACGCTCTCTCTCTCTCTTTTTATAGATCTCGAGCCCACATCTCCCAGAGTGGGAAGGGTGGGAGGGGTTTTCACTGGTGTCTTAGAGCTGTCAGGCTTGGCTTCTGTCAGCCAGGAACTTGTGACGTCAAGCTGCTTAATTGGGCTCCTCTTTGTGCGTAGGTACCCCGACATGCCCTGCGCGGCTGACGTGGTCAACGCCTTAGATCAACAGGCGCTTGCGTCCGTGCTGGCCGCGTACGGGGAGGAGCGGCACACCAGGAAAATTGCGGCGGCCATCGCACAGGCACGCAGCGTCTACCCCATCGGCCGGACCCTGCAACTGGCCAGCATCGTAGCAGGTACCCCCCCTCATTAATTCCCTACACTAGAGGGAGGCGAGGAGAGAGAAAGAGAGAACGCGATATTAATGCAAACTCTCCCTATGGGACCTATTTGTCCTGGAAAAAGAGAAGGGGAGAAAAGATGGCGTTTTCTAACCCGAAATCTCTGCCGTCCTCCTTCCCCCCTCTCAGCTGCCCGTTTCTCACTGTCTGAGTGTCCATCAGCAACACGTCCCTTGCGATCGACAGGGCTCTTATTAATAAAAAACAAAGCGAGAGAGGAAGCAGTAGCGCAAAAGCTGCAGGTGGGGTTCCGTGCGTTTTTTAGCCCCTTTCCTTAATTCGTATTTAGACTCGCACTCCCATCCTCTCCTCCCCCAGACTCCCCCCTCCTTGTATCCTTTGATTTGTTTCTCACACTCGCTCCCTCCCTTTTTCGTGCCCTTCACTGCACCCCCACCAACACACTTCTCCAAACGCACGCGTCACACGCACCACATTGCGGCAGCTCGATGCTTTTTGATATTATATTTATCGGCTGCTTTATTTTTGCCGGCGCTGTTTCCATAGCCCGACGCTGGCGACGAGATAGATAGTCGCTTCAGAAGATGACGGTAGCACGAGGCGAGCACGTGCGTCACACCGGGAGAACAGGTGTGACTAAGGGCAGTTGTTTGATCTTCTTTGAAGAGTAGAGCAAGTCAACAACAATGTTTATTCCAATCAATCTGGAAGCTTCTGACTCTCGAGGGTCCCTGGGGGTCGGCGGTGGGCTGCCGGCATTACCGTTGCCAAGGGAAGCGATTGATGGAGCGGGAGGAGGGATGATATGTGTGTATTTGTATATGTGTGTATTTATCAGTGCTGATGATGGGGGAATGGGAGGGGTTTAGACACCATAACAATGGCCATCATGGGACTTCTCCCTCTTATGAGCTCTTTGTTTCCTTACGTGAGCAGCTAAAGCCCCACAATGCCTCTCTGCCCTTGCTTTCGGAGGCGAACGAGTCTCTGAACCTGTCTTTACCTTGGCTGCGGCGTATCGTAATAACCACCAGTCACAATCCGTTCCATAGACATGTTTAGCTTAATTTATTTCTTTTGCTTTTTGCACTGCAAAAACATTTCTACGTCTAAATTTACTTGCCGTCTCTGTTTATTTGTGAACTAAAACCGACACCGATATGTAGCTACTGGTTTTGGTTTTTATTCCATGTTAAAACAGGGAATCCACACTATTTAGTGAAACACATTAGAGTAGAGACGAGGTCGCGGCGGTCTAATATTCTCATCAGTATGAACCCAGCTGGCGTGACAGAAGATTATCCAGATTCCCTAAGGAAAGCGTCCCTCGATCCCAATGCACAGATCAGCTTTCTACATATCAGACCACTTTGAATCATAATGAGCGTCAGCATAAAAGTGGCTTAGAGCCAGTAACTCGCACCCTCACTGACCCCGACAGCCACACCGGCCGCTCTCGTACACCTTGAAGCCGTCAATCCAGCTTTGCCATAAAACATTCAGATTCATTTGGCGCGGCTCACGGGTTTTGACAGCATGGTTAAACAGTTGTTTAAGCTGCTGGTCATGCTTTAATATCACTGTAAGAGACACTAATCAGCCCACTATTGATTACTGGTTGAAGAGCAGACTTGTTGGAGCGCTGATGAAAATTGATCTTTCGCTTTCTCCTTCCGAGTTTGCTGAGGCCCGCATCACAGTTTTGGAATTAAGGCAGTCCTTAAAGTCTATACTTGTGTTAGCTGGAGTTCAGTCTCCATTCTGCTACTCAAACTCTATACGTAGTTTCGTAGGTGAAACAGCGAGTGACTTCTTTCTTTTTTTGTTATCTTTGTTGGTTAATTTGTTTGTTTGCTGGATGTTTTACACAAAATCTAGTTTTAAGTTAGGGATATTTTGATCAAAATTGAAAAATCTTTTATTTAATCAAACTCATGTTGTTCCAAACCTGTAGGACATTCTTTGGAACACAAAATAATTTTGGCTGAACGATCCCTGTAATATCTATTGACGAAGATGCTACCTCCTTTGCTTTCAGCATGTTGATAGCGCTTCTTTGTTTAGCTAGCAACTAGCTATTCATTTAGTAGTTAGCGTCATCTTTTTATTCAAAGCAGTCGATTGTTGTCTTTGAGTAACTTGGGATTTAGTGTCTCATTCAACTCCAGAGCTCCATGCAATGACATATTTCTGGCATTGAGACAGTGAGATGAAAATACGAGGAACAAAATCACGATGCGCCTCGACGTGTCGTGAGAGACTGGCAAGTATACAGAGCTGTAAACAAGTAAGACAATTGACTGCACTGTTTGCCACAAATAGATAATGGAAAATAACTAACATATTTCTGTCAAATAGCAACAAATACAGTAGGATTCAAAAGTCTGAGAACACTGAGAAACTCTGGGATTCAAAATCTAATCTAATTTGTGACCAGTGCTGGATAGTAATTGATTACATGTAATCTGGATGACGTAATCAGATTCCAAAAATTAAGTACTTGTAATTGGATTACATTATATTTTAAAATGCTCATAATCAGACTACAGGTACTTTTTTTACTGGTTACGTGATTATATATTATTCACACAATAGCAGTTATTTATTCATAATTTATTTACGTACATATATATACAGTTTCATGCGCAAGTTTGGGAACCCTTTGCAGAATCTGTGAAAATGTGAATAATTTTAACAAAATAAGAGAGATCATACAAAATGCATGTTATTTTTTATTTACTACTATCCTGTGAACATGAAATTATTAAAATAACCCCCTGCAAAAGTTTGGGAACCATTCTCAATACTGTGTGTGGGTACCTGGATGATCTACAACTGTTTTTTTGTTTCGTGATGGTTGTTTATGAGTCACTTGTTTGTTTTGAACAGTTAAACTGAGCACTGTTCTTCAGAAAAAATCCTCCAGGTCCTGCAGATTCTTCAGTTTTCCAGTATCTGTTGCATATTTGAACCCTTTCCAGCAGTGACTGTGTGATTTTGAGATTTATCTTTTCACACTGAGGACAATTGAGTGACTTAAACACAGCTATTAAAAAAGGTTCAGACGTTCACTGATTCTCCAGAAGGAAACACGATGCATGAAAAGCCGGGGGGGGGGGAAAACTTTTTGAATTGGAAGATCAAGGCAAATTGTACTTAATTCCGGGAAACATGCAAGTATCTTCTGTTGCTAACGAAGGGCAGTACTAAATGGAAAAAAATGATATTTCAACAAAATAATAAAAATTTGAACATTCTGTTCAAAAGTTTTCACCCCACGGCTCTTAATACATTGTGTTTTCTTTTATAGCATCGATAAATGTTTGAACCTTTTTTAATAGTTCTGTTTGTGTCCCTCAATTGTCTGTTCTTAGCGTGCAAAGACTATGTTACTAACTAAAATTTTTGTAATTTGGAATCTGTAATGGATAATTTGTAAATAATCTACCCAGCACTGTTTGTGACAATGACCATGTGAAATCTTTGGTACAATTTATTTTAAATCCACTTGACTTTTTGATCTCACTGTATGTTTTTAATGAAATACCTCAATATATGGTTTCATAGATTATTTATAGTTACGTTTCTGTCAGCCATTGTCAGATAAAACTCAAACTTGTAAATAACAAATTTTGCTTCATTTTTTGTTGCATTTTTCTTTCTGATATAACATTGTCCACTAGCTCTGGTAAACTTCTCTTTAGGAGAGTCCACCCAAAAAATTAAATTCAGTCATTATTTACTCAAATGAGAGTGAATGTGCCAATGTCCTTCAGAAAATATCATACAAACCTAACTTTATACTTAATCAGTCCTAGGTTGGCATAAAAGCTCTCTCATGATTTGGCAGGTGCACGGTCAGATTTGAACCTGCAGCTTTAATGTTAAGAACCCAGTGCCTTTCATTTTATTAACCCATAATAGTGATGTTCTTGCAAATTTCCCAATAACAGTCATTTTCGTGGAGAGTCACCGCAGTCCCCAGCAGCCAATAGCGACGCTGCCCTTTCAGCCTCAAATAACATTCATGAGGTTCTGTGTCCCTACGCAGCCCGTTGCTCATATAGAGGGGGATTTACTAGGTAATAATGAGGCATTACTCTTTGAAAGTCTTGTGCGCAACAGCTATTGCCAGCCTCGCCCAGGAACAAGGCACTTGTAACGGTCCTTCCTGAGCTTTCAAAGAAAGCAGCGTAAATTGACACTACAGAATAATATAGGACCCTTCATCTCCGTTCTTACTGGAAACCTGATGTGATCAGCATAGATTGGGAAATGTTGTGCAAATTTTAGTTAACTCTTCAGGGTAAACAAGAAGATGGAAGGCTTTAATTTCAGTTCTGTCTCTCTCTCTTTCACTTATTGCTCTTTTCTTTCCCAGAGGTGAACAAGGAGAAATATGTAAGTGTCCGTGAGACACATTTGCTGGAAATGAGTCATCAGTGTGTTGTCATAGCGTATGCAGGATTGAGTCTTTTCACCGAACATATTCACCCTTTGGCCATATCCGTGTGCCGTGATAAACGAGGAATAAACCGTTTACTGAGTCACAACTCCGTCTCACGCCATTTTCAAACATAGTTTATGCAAAACTAATCAAGCGCTGGGGTGTACAACCTAACATTTAAATGTTAAGCGTGTCTTGGCCAGCTCCTCGTGTTCACCTGACCTACGTTATTTCTCTGGTCCTTCTTCAAACATGAGAGATGGATGAGTCAAAAGTGAGGCACGTTTTAATCATTTCAGTTTTCGCTGACTTATGGACCTCTGCATTTTAACAGGATTATGCCCACATATCATAGAAATTTCACATGTTCTGAATCTCTCTTGTTCTGAAATGAGACTTGAGACTTGAGGGGTGAAGTGGTCAGGACTTTGATGTCGGTTTGCTACAGCTGGAGTGATGGAGATGAGATTGAGATGAGAGTGATGAGATTTTTAATGTAAAGAAAAGTCTCAAGATATTTGTAGAATTTGTTTCTTCAGATTTTTTTTTTTCCTCAGGACAATAGGTAAGACTATATTATCAAACACAGAAACATTGCTTTTGAGACGTAACATTTAAAACATTTAAACAGAGCATAATTAAATTAATATAAATTAAAATATAAATAGTTTTTATAAATGAAATATTTATCATATTTTTTATATAAATGTTTTAAAAATTCTTAAAATTAAAATAATTCTAAATTATAATATGAATGAATTCATTATGCTTTAAGAAGATACTATACACATATATATATATATATATATATATATATATATATATATATGTATACACACACACACACACACACACACACACACTGCCTTTGGGATCAGTAACACTTTTTTTAAAGAAGTCTCTTTTGCTCATCAAGGCTGCATTTATTTGATCAAAAATACAGAAAAAAACAGTAATATTGTGAAATTTTATTACAATTTAAAATAACAGTTTTCTTTTTTAATATAATTTAAAATAGAATTTTTTTCCTGTAATGCAAAGCTGAATTTTCAGCATCATTACTCCGGTCTTCAGTGTCACATGATCCTTCAGAAATCATTCTAATCATTATTTATGAATGTTGAAAACAGTTGTGCGGCCAAATATTATTATTATTATTATTATTTTTGTTGTTGTTTTGGATTTTGTGGCACTTTTTTCAGGATTCTTAGATGAATAAAAAAGTAAGAATTAACTCAAAAAATAGAAATCTTACACTGTATATACACTACTGTTCAAAAGTTTGGGGTCAGTAAGATTTTTAATATATTTTTAAAGAAGTCTCTTCTGCTCATCAAGGCTGCATTTATTTGATCAAAAATACAGAAAAAAAACATTAATATTGTGATATTTTGTTACAATTTAAAATAACAGTTTT
>JAHKKF010523697.1:1063-40565 GCA_019740295.1 Labeo calbasu | reverse complement strand
GCAATTCTGAGAAAAAAAAGTCATAAATGCGAGATATAAAACTTATCAGTCGTTTTTCTTCCCTCAAAATTGGACTTTATACCTTACAATTGTGAGTTTATATCTCACGATTCTGAGAAAAAATCTCGCAATTTTGACACTATTTCTCGCAATTTCGAGTTTATATCACGAAATTCTGACTTTTTTCTTAGAATTGCATTATACAAACTCGCAATATCGACTTTTTCTCAGAATTGTGTGATATAAACTGACAATTGCGAATTATAAAGTCAGAACTGAGAGATGTAAATTCGCAAATTATGAAAAATGAAAACAGAATTACATGATATAAGCTTATAAAGTCAGAAATGTGAAATATAAACTCGCAATTTTGACTTTTTCTCAGAAGTATGTGATATAAACTTGCAATTGCGAGTTATAAAGTCAGAATTGCAAGATACAAACTCAGAATTGTTTATATCTCGCAATTCTTACATTTTTCTGAGAAGTGTCTTTTTTCCCCCTCAAAATTGGACTTTATAACTCACAATAGTATGTTTATATCTCACAATTCTAAAAAAAAAAAAAAAAATCTTGCAATCTCGCAATTCTGACTTTATTTCTCACATTATTGAGTTTATGTCACAATTCGAACTCTTTCTCGGAAAAACGAGTTTGTATCTCTCAGTTCTGACTTTTTTTCTTAGAACTGTGAGATATAAACTTTATAAACTGTATCATGTAATTCAGAGAAAAAAGTCTTTGTGAGAAAAAAGAATTGTGAGATAAGTCGTAATCACCTTTTTATAATAATATGAAAATTCTTGAGCATTAAATCGACACATTAGAATGAATTCTGAAGAATTCACAAGTGACACTTTTAAATAAAAAATGGCTACTTTAAATTATAAAAATCTTCCACAATATTACTGTATTTTTGATTGAATAAATGCAGCCTGGGTAAAGACAGGACGCTTCTATCAAAAAATTCTTACTATTAAATCTATTACCTTCAAAAAGATCAAAGTCCTGCAGGTCATCCGGGAGTCGAGGAAGAACATCTGAGAAGTCCTCCTGATTCAACTCCAGGTCATGTGGAATGTCGCTGATGTCATTGGTAATGTCATCCGGAAATTCATCTGCACTTAAATCAGGAGTTAAAGGGCTCCTGCAAAACACAAGGGCAAGGATGATGAGTGCACACTTACACACACGGATAACACATTCAAACACACTCGGCTCTCACCTTATGCCAGAGGGCTGAGTGGGCAGGCACAAGATGGAAGGCATTCCCAGGTTACCCTGAGGCTGCGAGGGAGGAATGGGTTTCTGAGGGCGTCTTGGTGCTCCTCTCTTTCCTTTCTTCTTATGCTTCTTAGTGAGTGCTGGAGGCTTGGCTTTCTTCAGTGGCCTGTGCCGCTGAATCTGCTGGTGGTGGTGGTACGTTCTCCGGCTGATATCACCTCGAAGGAAATTGTCCTGTAAAGTAGCACACATATGGTTAAATTAGTCACTAGCAAAAAAAAATGTACGCAATGAAATAACGCAATGTTTCTCACCATTTTCTTGGCATGCTCATCACAAAGTGGCGTCTGGTGCGTGATGTCAAAGACAGGGATGGAACACTGAGCTCCATCTGCAAAGCGAGCGGTGCAGCTTGAGAACAGCTGCTGAGAACGGTTCTGAAGGATATCTACAGAGTGCCATTAAGGACGCAACACAGGGAACGCAGACAATCGTAAAACTTCAGTCAATCACCAAAGCAGATGGTTTGTTGAAAAGTCACAGGACAAAATGTTCTCAAATGCAGATGAACAGCCAATAGCACCCTGCTTTTGTTTTCAGGTACATTTGAGTTGGGTTCTGATTAATTTAAAGAATAAGAACTTTGAGAGGATACGTTGAAAGCAGTGCCTGGTGAACGGTAAGGCTGAATTTTTGCAGTCTTCACCTTTCACGACAGCCGAACACAACCCTGAGTCACCTCCAGCTAATGGTACATTAGTGCTGTGGAAACAAAACACATAAAACAACTACTGCAACATGACAACTTATAAAATTACGCGAATGCTCAATCATTTGTGTCAAGTATTGTAAGCAACGTCATGCACATTAGGGGTGTAAATCAGACGTTTAATAATGTCATGATCAGACATAGATTCTCTTAACCAGCGATACAATATTTGCAAAAACTTCTAATCTACTGGTAAGATTCAAGAGTCTGCACTTTCAATATTAATATTATTATTAATATTATTATTATGTACCTGTTATACATAACCAGTTGTTTTTTGTTAACCTCAAAATGCAACCAAAATATTACATCTGAAAATTGCTAATCTTGTAGCTCACTTGAGACATTTACAGCAAAAAAAATACACTTTTTATTTTAAACAGAAAGTTAATGTGTATCTTAAAAACATTAGGCCTTTTTTTACGATTACATCAATACATCATATCGTTAGTCATTTTATCATATGTATTGTTTATACCCTTAAAGGGACAGTTCACCCAAAAATGGAAATTCTGTCATTAATTACTCACCTTCATGTTGTTGCAAACAGAGAGCTTTGTTTGAAATCAGAGAGCTTTCTGAGCCCGCATAGACAGCAATGCAACTACCATGTTCAAGACCCAAAAAGGCAGTAAGGACATTGTTAAAATAGTCCATGTGACATCAGTGGTTCAATCTCAATGTTATGAAGCAAAGAGAATACTTTTTGTGCACCAAAAAAAAAACAAAAAAACAATAAGGACTACTCTTGTGAACACACGCCAAAGACTGGCATGGAAGAGAAGAAAATTGTTGAATAAAGTTGTTATTTTTGTTTTCTTTGTGCACAAAAACTATTCTCTTTACCACCTTTCCGGGCTTTGAACATGGTAGTTGTGTTGCTGTCTATGCAGGGTCAGAAAGCTCTCGGATTTCAAGAATATCTTAATTTGTGTTCTGAAGATGAATGAATGTCTTACAGGTTTGGAACGTCATAAGGGTGAGTAATTAATGACAGAATTTTTATTTTTGGGTGAACTATCCCTTCAATTCACAAGTGTGTGTTTTTACCTGGAGGGTGTGGAGGTCTTTTGATATTGTTCCTGAATAAGCTGTGCAGTGTGGTGAGGTTCCTCTCTTGCTGCCTGCAGCAGGGCTTTACGAAGGGCATGCTGGGATCTCCTCTCCCTCCTGAAGCCCCTCTGCTCTCTGCAAAGGTGCGTGTGTTTTTGTCTCAGGTACGAGCAGAAGCCTGCCAAACGCTCAGCACGGGAACGGCTGGCACTGTGAGATGGGAAAGAGAATTCTCTAGATCAGCAGTTTTCAAAGTGTGGGCTGCGATCTATTAGTGAGTCACAATGTGTAAGCATTCATGCATTGCCAGAACTATGAAAACACAACTTCTCAAGTTCAAAAAAGCAAGTTTGTTGGTTGTCACAACTTGTATTTAGATGAAGTATGTCACAGATCAAGAACGTTTTTCCTGCATTGAAGAAACAAACATACAGTAAACCAGATGACTTGAAATGATTTGAAGTAAGACAAAATAATCTAAAATAAATTAAAATAATATATATATATCCATTTGTTGAAAGCCAAATTTTAATGTGATATCTAGACCTGGAAAAGACATCTAAACTCATAATATTTTACCAATAAACAAATAAAATCTTATTCCATTGGAAATTTATAATTAATATACTCACTGAGTGCCAAGCTCTAAAATACAGTTGAGGTCAAAAGTTTACATACACCTTGCAGAATCTGCAAATTGTTAATTATTTTACCAAAATAAGAGGGTGAATTTATAAAAATAACCCTGTTCAAAAGTTTACATACACTTGATTCTTAATACCATGTTTTACTGTATTACAGAAGGTTCAAAAGCTCACTGATGCTCCAGAACAGGGGTGGCGAACGTCGGTCCTGGAGAGCCACAGCCCTGTAGAGTTTTGCTTTAACCCTAATCAAACACACCTGAACAAGCTAATCAAGATCTGAAGGGTTACTAGGTAGCTAGGGAGCTGAATTCTGCAGGGCTGCGACTCTCCAGGACTGGAGTTCGCCACCCCTGCTCCAGAAGATAACATGATGCATTAAGACCTGGGGTGTGAAAACTTTTAGAATTTAAAGATCAGGGTAAATTTAACTTATTTTGTCTTCTGGGAAACATGTAAGTATCTTCTGAAGGACAGTACTAAATTAAAAAATTATGATACTTAGGCAAAATCAGAAAAATGTACACACCTTCATCCTGTTCAAAAGTTTACACACCTGGCTCTTAATGCATCATTTTTCTTTCTGGAGCATCAGTGCACGGGGTCATTTTTATAAATTGGACTATAAAATGGACTATATGTAAACGTCTTTTATGTGAAATATCTTGTTCAGGTCAGTACTACATAAAAAATAACATGCATATTGTATGATCCCTCTTATTTTGGTAAAATAATTAACATTTTGCAGATTCTGCAAGGTGTATGTAAACTTTTGACCTCAACTGTATTTAATCAAGTAGAAATTGTGAGTGAAAAATATTCTTAAAAATCGTTATCCTTAAAACTCCACTTGTTATACTAAAACATTTTTATTGCCAAAAAAACAAACAAACAAAAAAAAATACACTTTGATAAATATATAATGATCTACATGTTAGAGCTGTCAGGATGGATTCGAACAACAAACAAGAAAAAATGACTTTGAAACATTCAACACTGACAAAGTCCTGGGAATTATTGGTTGTAAACAAGCAACAACTAAACCAGAGTGTTAAAGGTCCATCCGCTCAGATAAGACCCATGTATACACTGGTGCCTCAAACCACATTCATTCACGCAGAGGAACAAAGCCAAACCACAACCAAATTAATGTTCTTCTGCAAGAAGCGCGCAGTTTTATTTATTTTTTGCTAGAGGGCCAGAAGTTACATAGTGTCGTTTTAATTATTATCCAGTCAATCATGAATAACTGGAAAAGTAATGTAACTTCACTGGTTAAAAAGAGTAGGAATTCTAAAGAGCATTCAGGTGGGTCTTGTTTAGAAGATTTAATCTTCTAAACATTACTTACAAAGATCAGTGAGGCAATTTAAGGGCCTTCATTAAAAGTCCATATTATATTTGTACCATTTTTGTCACATTTGTGAGAAAGGAGGACATCTAAGATTAGATTACTCTCCATGAAGTGAAGCAAACTGCAGGTTAGCTCCAGAATAGCACATTCAACCAATCAGAATTAAGCTTATTTGAATATTTGTGTTATAATGTGGCTTAATCTTTGTGTTTGCCATTGACATTAAATTAGGTGGTGGATGAAAGATTGTCGAACTAATGGATGACTGTACCTTTCCTCAAAGTGCTTCTCTTGTAGTCTCTGGCACTGATATGACACTGGTTTCCCCAAGTCCCCATCGTCCTCTTCACTGTCTTCTGACCAGTCAAGCCCTAGAACACAAGCTGTGTTTGTCATGAAAACAAACTAAAGCTAAATTAACCTTTAAATGTCGAAATCTCCGTTCACAATTACCTACCTAAATGTGGGTTCAGGTCTTGGCACCTCCCTCTGTGTTGGTCCATCAATCTATGGAACTTCTGCAAACATGGAGCTTGCTGTTGCATGGCAACTGAGTGCATTTTTTTTAAACGTCTATGTATGTCATCACGGCTTGGTGTCGTCCCTGAAGCTGCAGGGACAACCTTTTTGTCATAGGCATGATTAAGGTCCAGTTTAACTTTGTTATCAGCTAAAGCCGTTTCTGTTGAGCCCTGATGGCCATCCTGAAGGGCTGATGAGGTTTTGAAGGATGAACCTGAACGAACTAAAGGGGTTGGTAAGATTTCTGCACGAGGGGAGGCGGGTACTTTGGGTGTTTGTGTGGTTCTTCCAGTCTGGGGAGGAGGGAGGGAAGGACGTGGAAGAGTTGAAGAAAGAGACGAGGTTCTGAGATGGTTTGGGAAGGCTGGATCCACACTGTGATCTTGCTGTTTCTGCTTATGGTTCAGAGCTTGGTTTTCTTGGGGTTTCTTCAGGAATGTGCCACTTGATTTTAACATTTTTTCCCCTCTGCAAAAGGCAAAGGGATCTGAGGGGAGTAGACAAGCCAGGGAGGGTGGTGGGGATGGAGGTAAAAGCTCAAGCCCGTTGTGGGTCTTCAAAGCCAGGGATGGAACGGTAATGTTGAGAGCCAAAGACTCTATCGTATCTTGTTTCTTCTTTCGCTCCTTCTTGGGGAGGACACCCATAACCTGAAGGTGACTATTACAATACCTAAAAGACAAACAGTTTTCTTTTCAGTATTCTTTAAACATTCACATTCTTTTCTGTAAACATTTGTTAATGCAAAAACCTACTTTCGGTCGTGAGCCTTGGGTATGGGATTGGTGCAGCGCTGGCTGTTGTACTTGGCTACATATTCGCACTGCCTGAAAGGAGCGGTGCGGTCCTCGAGCACGTGGCGGATGCAGAAAGCATAACCGTTGAGACGGCGTTGCTTGCAAAGCTTTGGGCTATAGGAACACAGAGGCTTGTGGTCCACCTCCGAGTAGTGGATGTGTTTGCCTTCATACATCCCAGGGCTGGAACTCTCCGGAACATCAGCTGATGAAAAAATGGTATGCGAGTGAGATAAAAGTGTGATGAAAGAGTCAAATCAACTTCTTTTGGAGTGCAGAAACAACAACTGTTCAATGAGACATATTTATGTTTTATACTCAAAACTGAAAATGTGCCTTGCATTTACAATTCTAATTAGATTTTATGTATTTCAAAATTTATCTATTGTGTTCACATTTTTTTACCAGGTGGAAACTGCATTATACTTGTAGGGTTGGAATACACTGCTTGACTTTTGCCCAAATTTTTGTCACGATTTGCAGTCTGGACAAGATTTCACAGCAAACTGCATAGTCAATGATAGAACGGACTCTGTTTCAGACTATAATTCTATCCAGTTAGAGGATATCAAACATGTTTGAAATTTCGAGCCGATTTCACAACACATACTGTTTTGATTTGCTGTGCATCTCTGAATGAGGCAAATGTTTCTGGTTGAGTTTTGTTGTGTTCTATAGTATAGGTCCTCACTCATTTATAGTTTGTTTCTGTAACCATTTAAAGTCGGCAATGTATGATGCTTTCTGATTTAAAAAGGCATGTATTCCAGCCTTTCCTGTAATATTCATTTTATTAATCTCAATTGCAGACAGCTACCATTGTCAGCTGACAGCTGCCCTAAACTGCATAGTTTGTAGAGACATAATGATAGTTGACATTTGAAGAGCACAGAAATCAAAGCTCTCAACTCTTCCATTATTGAGTTTCTAGCAGTCATCAATGTATACAAAACTACAAAGGTTATCTATACTGAAACCGTCTAACAGCTATAATGAATACAATGACAAGCTTGCTTTCTGTGGGTCAAGTGACATTGAATTTAAAGTTTCTCTTAATATATGTTGTAGTCACCTCCATCATCTAACATATTAACCCTGCATTCCAAAGCACTCATCAAAGCATGCAGTATGTAGGCTGATCAGCATAAACAGCTCAAACCATTAAATATTAAAGTGACAGGAAGCAGGAAAAGTAGCCCGTTTTAAGCAATCAATGACATACGAGAAAAAAAAAACAGCTGGTGTAAGCAGGGCTTTTAGCAGGTGAAGCACTAAATCATAAAACGATGGCTCGTAAAAGCGTTTGGGCAGAGTACAATACGTTTGACATGCAAAGCAACTTTGAAAACGCAAGGGGACGGTGGACAACCCGCCTACTACTCTATCATGTACTTGGGCAGCACTATCAGTTACTTTTGAGGCAAGGATTGAGCAAGTTGGGTGTAGCGCCTGAAGTAACAATTTAATTATTTTTACGAAAGATACGATCGGAATCAGCGCGACAGAATCTATTTCTTTGTTGCGTCGTACAAATATTTCGAATGCATTTTGAAACTTTGTAACAGTATTTGGAATATTTGTTTTTAGCGCGAGAGACTCTCGGGACCGATAATAAACAAAATACCTGTCAAACGACAATACGCGTTGTAGGTGACCGGAGATGTTTAAAACTTTCGAAGTGTTATTTATCAGGTAAATTTGGATTAGTTTCGCGGGTTTAAGTTGTAATAATATCGTAAGAAAAACTGATATCAGATGCACATTTTGACGACAGGTATTCCTTTATTTCTGCGCAATTCGTAGTTACCGTTGGCCTGTGAAACCTCCCGAATCCCCCGAGTCGAGTAACGAGGCACCCGCCTTGCAGTGCGTGATAAGCGGGCTTCCGCCTTTGCTTGAGTCCGCTGCTTCCCAGCTGCCGCTCAGTCCCCGGTCGCTGCGGCCTGTGCTAAACAAGCTACGCTGATCTTTTCACACGGTCGACGGCTATTACTTTCAACGGGGATTTTCCGCCTATACCTTTTCGCTTCACGCTAGCAGACTTAGTTTTTTAACGCGTGGATATAATTTTACACGAATCCTACTGGCACATCTTTGTCGATTATTGAAATAAAACTAGCCGTACACAAGGAGAAGGGGGTGTTGGTTTAGTCATCGGATGCGAGGCTTCTTACAGCACAACTACAGGCACTGGGGGGACATGACAACAGCCAACAGTGCAACAACAACCTCTGCAACCATTTTGGAATTCAACTTTGTATGTTCATTGTCGGCTTTTAGAAAGATGACAGATCTCGCAAACACACAATATAGATTGTACATTTGAGTGCCCGTCTTTCAGAAGTGTTCAGACCAGCGAGAAGTTTTATTTAAGCCGCAGTCATTGATTTTAAGTTTGAGGGATCTCCCCCAAAGTCTTTTCCGACAGCCTCCTCTCACGCGTCTCATCCATGCCTGGAATGACATCACCGACTTCAAATTCAGTGCAATCTGACGTGCAAAGATAACATTCTTGTCCGTCATATTTTCCATTTCCTTGCTGTCAATAAATATTATCAAGGCGACAAGTCTTGTGAAATAAACTCTGAAGCATGTGTTAGTGGGGGTAAAGAGATTTTGAAGTGACTAAGGTTGCCCCCTATCAATCCTCTTCAGTGATGTCAGAATGATCCAGACATAGTTGTAAAAATGTATACACAGGTGTTACAGACTTTAAGGCATGTAAATAGTTTGATCTTTAAAGTGGAACTCATGATAATCCATTACTTTGCTATTTAATTTTAACTTAATGAGTCAAATTTAAGATTAATTCAACAAATAGAGTTTTGTCAAATTAAATATATACATATTTTTAGTGCAAATCATGTTTTGCATTGCACTTAATCTAACATAATTGAAAGAAAAAACAAAAAAAGGTGCTTTTCTCCTTGCACTTCCATCCCAGATTTTAAATGAACCCCAAACTGATTTTTTTTCCTACCGGGCCCTTGCTTAGAATAATTTATAACAGCGATGTGAACGGTGACAATAGTGTATTGATATAATACATTTTTATTTATCATAATAAGAGCTTTCCAAAACAAAGCAGACCTCATTCAGCCAAATCATGGAAATGAAACTTTACAACACCCTTCAAAGCCTATTAAATATGAGCAGGAGTAATTTCACACATTTTTGCTGCTCTGTGGAAGTCTGACTACGTAGGAGACGAGAGACAAACAGCAATGTATGCTGAAATCCAGGTATGTGTTTGTACATGTACTCGACAATTACTATTTTTGTGTATGTTACTATGGACAGACTGGTATGCCTGAAAGAGTTTTAACAAATTGAGGGCTCATCAACCGCTGCTGCTCCTTCTGTCACAGCCTTGACACACTTCGCCATTGTCTGAGAGGCTCTGCTGATGGGGTCTGTGGAGGAAGACATTTGAAGGCAATGGTAAACGACAGGTTCAAAGACATAAAGCATTTTATTCACCCATAAGAAATCAACATATGTTACTCTACCTGTCATATAGAAATCCTTCACTGTGAGCTGAGGAGGGACAAGAGGAGCTGCAAGCAATGACTGATTCACAGCCTGAGGAGAGCAGGAGGACATTACAGAATTGTTTAAGTAGTGCAGATTTAACAAAAACAAATTTAAATTAAAAAGAACACTAACCTTTGAAAGCTCATGAGCCTGTTTGAAATAATTGGCTCCCTCTACATCATCATATCTCACCAGGTTAGGAGAGACCTCTTCCAGCCTTCCCCTTACCTCATCCACTGTGTCATACGGCAGTGTAACTCCCGCCAGCTGAGCAAGCAAAAACATGAGATTCTCTACTGAACAACCTGAATTTTATTCTAAACACAGAGCTCAGGAAAGGTACAGCTGAAGTCAAAAGTTAACACATACCTTGCGGAATCTGCGAAATGTTAGTTATGTTACCAAAATAAGAGGAATCATACATTTTTTTATTTAGTACTGACCTAAATAAGATATATTATTTACCTATAGTCCACAAGAGACTTGTTTGTCCTAAACAGTTAAACTGCATTTTGTTCTTGAGAAAAATCCTTCAGGTCCCACAAATTTTTGTTTTTTCAGCATTTTTGTTTATATGAACCCTTTTCAACAATGAATGTATGGTTTTGAGATCCATCTTTTCACACTGAGGGCAACTGAGGGACTCATATGCAACTATTACAGAAGGTTTAAACGCTCACTGATGCTCCAGAAGGAAAAAACGATGCATTGGGTCAGGGGTGGCGAACGTCGGTCCTGGAGAGCCGCAGCCCTGCATGTAAATATCATATTTTTTCATTTAGTACTGCCCTTCAGAAGCTACAGAAGATACATGTTTCCCAGATGATAAAATAAATTAAATTTGAACCTGATCTTCAAATTCTAAAAGTTTTCACCCCCTGGCTCTTAATGCATTGTGTATCCTTCTGGAGCATCAGTGAGCGTTTGAACCTTCTGTGATTGTTGCGTATGAGTCCCTCAGTTGTTCTCAGTGTGAAAAGATGGATCTCAAAAATCATACAGTCATTGTTGGAACGGGTTCAAATGCACAAAAATGCTGGGGAAAAAAAAAAAAAAAAAAACAGGTGGGACCCGAGAGATTTTTCTGAAGAACATCAGACAGTTTAACTGACAAAGGAACTCATAAGCAACTATCACTAAACAAAAAAACACAGCTGTGGATCATTCAGGTAACAACACAGTATTAAGAATCAAGTGTATGTAAACTTTTGAATTCGGTCATATTTATAAATTATTTATTAAATTATTTATAAACTATTATTTTCTCTTGTGGACTTTATGTAAGTGTATTTTAAGTACTAAATAAAAAATAACATGCATTTTGTATGATCCCTCTTATTTTGCTAAACTAATTAACATTTTGTATGTAAACTTTTGACCTCAACTGCACATAAACAATATTTTACACTGTTAAATCCAAGTTTTAAGGAATGTACCTCAGAAATGGCACGCAGAATCTTCCAGTCTTCACGTGCCAAACCAGGAGCGGTCACTGCCACCCTGGTTTGCTGGGCACGGCCCTCTGTGTTGACATATGTGCCATTCTTTTCAGTGTATGCAGCACCAGGCAAAATGACGTCAGCCATGACTGCACCTACATCTCCATGATGACCTTAAAGCCAAAACGTTAGATTTAGATGTTTACCATTAAGGCCCAATATACTCGCAGCAAAGTTTGGTGTCCATCTTCACTTGGGGTAAACTTTATTTTTGCATGATTTTGTTTAAAATGACATCACACTAGTTCATTCTTCAAATTAGTTTGAAGTTTATCAAAGCTTTAGATTGAGTCTATATTACAAAAAAATATGGAAGTGTGTTTACGGACCTTGGTAGATGATAAAGCTATCTTTGGGAAGATCTGCTCTAGTGATGCAACTAGCATCGGCTCCTAGGAGAAACAGTACTTTGGGAGGGTTCTTCCGGATGGCATCAACACCAGGTTTGTAACCCAGGTCCAGGGCTGCCACCTGACTGGCCACCCTGAGGTCAAACACACGTATATGTAAGGCAAGTACTTGTACCAAGCAAAAAGTCAAAATTCACAATAGTTTTAAATCACACAGAACAATAGAGAGAGGTCAAAAGGTCCAGATATGCACACTTATGGTAGTAGCTGACCTGTGCAGCACATTGAGCACCTTCCATCCATCTCCAACACCACTGCTGGCCCGACAATTTTGAGCAATTGTGGACACGGCCTTAAAGATGGCTGCCCCATCCTCTCTCTGGAGAGTGGAGCTACCCACCACTACGACAGGCTTTTTGGCCTGGGCTAGGACCTGAAATACAAAAACAATATTCATTCAAATTCATACAAGCTTATAGGCAATGTATGACAACCAAACCTCCAAATAAACTGCAACATTACTACCTTGCAGAATGGGTGTGTTCCAGCTGCGATCTCCTGCAGAACTTGTGTGCTTTCACCCAAATGTTCGTAAGAGTAGCTCAGGTCTACATTATGACCCACCATGGCCACTTGCAGCTCATTATGCAGCCAACTGAAAGATGAAGATAAAAAGAAAACAGTGAGGTGGAGTAAAATGACACCAAGTCAACTTTTTACAACTGTTGAAAATAGAGTGTGCTATGGTTATACCTCTTGCGGATACGTGCATTGAAGAGAGGAGCTTCATAACGTGGGTTTGTTCCGACCAAAAGCAGAAGGTCACTCTCCTCAATACCAGTGATACGGCTGTTCAAGAGGTAATTGGAGCGCAGGTCGGTTCTAAGGAGACAAAAGACCAAAATAGTTTAAATCCATAAAAGACTGAAGGTTAGTTCAAACAAAACTTGTCCTCAATTACTCACCCCAACTAAGATTACATAAAATCACATAAGACTGATAGACATCATGAAAATAATCCAGTTCTTGCTTGATGAACAAGCTTTGTTCTTGCATGTCACACAAGCATGTTATATAGAGTGTTCGCAAGAACCAGTGAGGTTTGTTCTCAATCAAGCATGTGCATTTACATGTATGTGTGTTGATTAATGTTTGTTTATATGTGAATAAAAGCCTAAATTATAGGAATATAAACAGCTTGATTTTTAAATGAATATGTTTTATAAACCTTTAGAATCTTAAAAGTTGATGAATTGGACTTTTTTTTTTTCAAACAGAACAACACAAGGTTAGTAAATTATGACAGAATTTTTATTTGTGGGTGAAATATCCCTTTAAGCTAATCAGTACCTCAAACATCAAGACCAGTAATAACAACATGATCATAAGTTGCATTTTAAAAAAAAAGAACAATTTTTACATCTGAAAAAGTGAGTGGTGCTTGCATTGCAAAGAAGTTGCTATAGTGTTCGAAGTGTTTTTAGCATGCTAAAAAAAGCAGTTGCTAGGCTGTTGCTTGAACAAGCTAAATCCTTAAGGTTAACTATTTGTTAAATATACAATCTAATCCATGATATAAGCAATGACAGTGATTTTCAGGAAATTATTAGTAATAGGTATGGTACTCCAAACATCACTATGTAAAGATATACAGTTGAGGTCAAAAGTTTACATACAACTTGCAGAATCTGCAAAATTATGTTAGCAAAACAAGAGGGATTATACAAAAGTGCATGTTATTTTTTCATTTAGTACTGATCTGAATAAGATATTTCACATAAAAGACATTTACATATAGTCCACAAGAGAACGTAATAGTTAAATTTATAAAAAAATAGATCCGTTCAAAAGTGTGTTTTTTGTTTAGTGATAGTTGTTCATGAGTCCTGAACAGTTAAACTGTCTGCTGTTCTTCAGAAAAATCTTTCAGGTCCCACAAATTCTTTGTTTTTTAGCATTTTGTGTATTTGAACCCTTTGAAGCAATGACTGTATGATTTTGAGGTCCATCTTTTCACACTGAGGACAACTGAGGGACTCATACGCAACTATTACAGAAAGTTTAAACATTCACTGATGCTTCAGAAGGAAACAGTGCATTAAAAGCCAGGGGTGAAAACTTTTGAACAGAATGAAGATGTGTACATTTTTCTTATTTTGCCCAAATATCTTTTTTTTTTTTCATTTAGTACTGCCCTTTAGAAACTACAGAAGATAATTACCTGTTTCCCAGAAGACAAAATAAGTTGACTTTACGATGATCTTCAAATTCAAAAAGTTTCACCCATGGCTCTTAATGCATTGTGTTTCCTTCTGGAGCATCAGTGAGTGTTTGAACCTTTGAATTTTTAATATTTTGCAGATTCTGCAAGGTGTATGTAAACTTTCGACCTTAACTGTATTATGGCTGAAATCAGGATAGATATCATTCTCATTTCAGTCTCAAGACAGATAAGTCTGATCAGATGAGTACTCACCCGGCACCAGACATTGGGAAGACCTCCTCAGTGCAGAGGGTGTCACTGTCCAGTCTGTTCAGTAGGTCCTTTAGAGCCACCAGCGCCTCAGCATCTACCATCCCACCAGCAATAGCTGCTACCTCAGAACCCTGAACTCCCTGGAGCTGAAAACACAAATCACAACCACTGAAATCTATTTGTTTTGCAATTGACAAAGCATATTATACTATAAATATACATGTGTGATTCTGGTGTATATGTAATCACTCACTGCTCCAGCCACACGTGTAAGAACATCCTCCCAGGCGGTGGCAACCAGCTGTCCACTGGCATCCTTCACCATTGGCTGGGTCAGACGCTGCCTCTTCAGGCCATCATATGCAAACCTTAGAGACGGGGAGCCAGTGACAAGCCAGTAGACTACACATGAGTGTGTGTGTGAATGGAGAGAAAGAGATGTTTTTATATTTTAAAACTTTATGTGCTCACCTGGTCTTGTCAGATATCCATTCTTCATTGACATCCTCATTCAGACGAGGCAAAATTCTCATGACCTCACCACCCCTGGTGCTCACCACAATGTTGGAGCCAACAGCATCCAGCACATCAATGGACTCAGTCTTTCTGTAGACACAAAAATTACAGTGCACACACATTCAACAAGTAATCCACTATTAAATGGCAGCATAAAGAAATAATTGAATATAAGGATCACACAGAAGAACAAATAAAGTCTCAGGATTGTACCTGGTCTCCCAAGGTCGTGCAGTGAAGGCGTAAGGTTTGGATGTCAGAGCTCCAACAGGACACAAGTCAATCACATTACCAGACAATTCAGACATGAACATCTTCTCTACGTAGGTACCAATCTGCATGTCGTTACCACGTCCTGTGGTTCCCAGGTCCTCCACACCAGCAACCTCACTGGCAAAACTGTAAGGTTTTAAAAAAAATATTAGTATATTTTATAAATTGCTAGTGCAGTTTCTTTAACACTGAAAAACACTGTCTGATCTTGAAGGTAATAGGGACAAGTACCAAAAAAAAAAAAAGTTATCAGTAATGCTTTGCACCATAGACCATTGTTTTACTGCAAAGGTGTATATGACTTTATACAGCAGCTATTGTTTTACAGATGAAAATTCTTCTGCTTTTATTGTAAGTGTAAAACCTAATCTACCAGTCAATTTTTTTTATGTTTTTTAAAGAAGTCTTTTCTGCTCACCAAGCCTGTATTTATTTACACAGTCTTCAGTGTCACATGATCCTTCAGAAATCATTCTAATATGCTGATTTGCTGTTCAAAAAACATTTATTATTATTATTACCAATATTTAAAACAGATCAAAACATTAGCATTTATCTGAAACAAAAAGCTTTTGTAATATAATACACTATACCATTCGAAAGCTTGGAGTTAATATCATTTTTGTTGTTGTTGTTTTGTGGGAAAGACATTCTAAAAATTCATACTTTTATTTAGCAAGGATGCTTTAAATTGATCAAAAGTGATGATAAAAATAATTTAGTTGCAAAAGATTTTCATCAAAGAAACCTGAAAAAAATCTACTCAGCCGTTTAAAAAAAATAAATAAATAAATAATAATAATAATAATAATAAATGTTTTTTGAGCAGCAAATCAGAATATTATAATGATTTCTGAAGGATCATGTGACTGGAGTAATGATGCTTAAAAAAAAAAAAAAATAAAAAAAATAATTCACAGGAATAAGTTACATTTTAAAATATATATTCAAATAGAAAACTATTATTATTTTAAATAATAAAATTATTTCAAAATTTTATCGTTTTCGCTGTACTTTGGATCAAATAAATGCAGGTTTAGTGAGCAGAAGAGACTTATTTAAAAAAAACTAAATAAAATAAAAATCTAAAAAACTTTTGACTGGTAGTGTATAATAAAATAGCTATAAATTATTTAAGACTTACAATTAATTTATATTGAATTACAAATTCAGTGTTTTTATGGCACATAAAAACAAGTCATTTTTGGTGGTGGAGCCAGCAAAAACTTCTATAAGGCAAGCAGATAAAATACTGATCCAAATGGGTCATCAGAAGAAAAAAAAAATCCTTGTCTTAAGGCCATGCATAACAAACATTATATGCATTTATGTAGCTTGCAGAATAACAAACCTCCAACTCACCGAACACAACGTGTGCACTGTATACAGCGGGTCATGATTGTTTTAATGAGTGGCCCGATGTTTTTATCTTCAACTGCTCTCTTCTCTTCTGTAAAACGGCTTCTGTCAGCACCAAACATCATTGATTGGTCCTATATATCCAGCACAACATCAAGATAGGAAAAAAGTGCATTAGGGATAATTCCATTTCCATTCTTGAGTGCATACTCAAGTTCATCAGTAAGTTCAAGTTCCATTAAATTGCTGTAAACACCTGCAGATCACACTCTCCTCCCTGATCACAGATTGGACAGTCAAGAGGGTGGTTGGAAAGCAGGAACTCCATGACTCCCTCTCTATCAGAGACACAACAAGAAATACAAATTAATAAATTGACTATGTAATGCAATGAGTGAAAATTATTTGTAAAGCAAGAAACTAGTCAAACCTAGCTTTCCGTGTTTTCTCTGAGTTGGTCAAAATGTTCCATCCCTTCATGACAGGCATTGCACATGCTGCAACAGGCTGTTGAAGAAGTACAGATGAAAAAAAAGTGCTGCTGTCATGTATTGCTAACAATGATGTTATAATCGTAGTGCGTTTCAGTAGCGCATGTTACCTTTGGTGCTTTCTCGATTTCCACAAGACACATGCGGCAGTTCCCAGCCACTGACAGACGATCATGATAGCAGAAACGGGGAATCTGCACACCTACTTTCTCACAAGCCTAAACAAAGTTGGCATGTCAACACACTACATGGAATGTAGTTTACATGGAATTAATAAAAGGAAATGGTCACTGCATTATTACCTGAAGAACAGTGGTCCCTGGCTCCACCATGACAGGTTTTCCATCTACAAACACTTCAACCATATTGCTTGAGGCCCGGACTGAAGTCCACACTGCTGTAAAAATAAGCCAGTGTGAGAAAATGACTGACAAGTCAGTAGGGCGTTACATTTCATTTTCACAGATGAAAAAATGCAAATACCATTGTTAGTGGTGGCAATGGACCCCTTGGAATGGGCCGCACCAGCCAAAGCCCGACTTACTGCTGGCAAACGCAACATGTCGCTGTAGAAGAAAATGGCAGGTGATTAGAAGCACACGTAACATGTTGATCCCCAGTATTTAATTAATAGTATCTAGGTTAACAATGGATAAATCTGCCACTGTAATATGAAACACAAGGACACTGTAAAGAAATAGAGATAATATAAACTTACTGATCAGACCCTAGACATGCAAATGGCAGTATTAATTATAACTTCTTTATTTATTTAAATTTCTGCAGAGTGAAGACAGTCAGTATAATAAACCCTATGGTAAGGTTTACAAAACCTAAGATTTCATAACACCAATAATACATGCGTGTGCCCTAAAAACAGCATAAAGAACTATACTTATAAAAGAACACATTCTAAATGTATCTATGTATTGCACAGTAAAGGTTGCAACTGTAAAATCATGCTGTTGACATTTCTATACATTCATCTATACACATACACACTGGTTAGCAGGCTAGCACACACTGTAGCTTAGTCAAGGACAGGGAGAACGTCACTGTACATTACCCATATTTCGCATGCATTTATAATTCCAGCTGTTATACACAAAGTAGATATCCAGATAAAATGTACGTTACACTTTAATGTGCACAAAATACCATCTTTAATTCTTACCTTGACGCTATTTGGCCTTCTAGACCAGAACAGCGTTACAGCCGAGGTTCAGTTATGAATGTGTACTCGGGTGATTTCGGAGATGACGGAAATAGTCGAAGCACAATAATCTGTGAAAAAAAGACAAAAACAATTTGTTGAATCAGATTATTATATGATATGGGAAATGCATTCACGTGTGTTAAAAAACAGTAATATATTAAATACATTTTATAAGATTAATCTAACGTTTTTCTTTGACCTTTTACATTTATTCGTCGTCACTTCCTCTCATAAAAGCGGTCGTTCCCTTCTCTAATTTCACATTAAAAGCCTACCTGTTAAGATGGTTTTCGGTATCTCTTAAAAACTGGAGATGATTATCATGCCTTCTTTATTGCCTATAAAAGTCAAGCTTTTCATACCTAGCGCAAAGTCCTGTCAAAAGTGTCCTGTTTTTGTATATTTTTGTAAAATATATCAAGGTGGGCGGAGTCATAGCGTCAGCGGTATAAAGACCATCTCACGTTCTTTTCTCGTTCCTTCACGCTTCCTCCAAGCTCAGGGTTCCACGTCTGTACACGAGGTCCACCGGTAACTTCTAACAATGGGCTTTGGTGATCTCAAAACACCCGCTGGACTCAAGGTTCTGAATGAGTTCCTGGCAGACAAAAGTTACATCGAGGGGTGAGCTATTTTAAGACTTTGTTTATCAAGACGTCTTAGCTGGCTTGTAACAACTTGTGATTATCCTTTTTTTTTTTCTTATGCTGTAATACTAAAATGTTTTTGGATGCAGGGATGAATCTCAGAAAGTCAGTGTTAATAATTTTTAACTATTAGTAATATGTTATATGTTCAGTAAAACATTGTAGGGTCTGTATGTGTAGTAGTACCCCTCCCCCAAGTGTTTGCGTGGTGCCACATTTTCATTGCTGTACTGTGGATCCATTTGTAAATGTTATGCTTTTATGTAACTTAATCCATTCATAAACCCCTCTTATTGTTAATGGAGGAAAGCACCACACTCACTAGTCACATTTTCTTGTCAGGTATGTGCCCTCTCAGGCTGATATTGCGGTGTTCGATGCCCTGTCTGGTGCCCCCTCAGCTGACCTCTGCCATGCCTTGCGGTGGTACAACCACATCAAGTCTTACCAGAAGGAGAAGGGCAGGTAATGTGAAGCTTGATTGTAATATTTAATATTTTGCAAGTACTTCCACCAAGATATGATGTTTATCCTAATACCATCTTTCGCCTGAGTGACTGATGATTTTTTTTCAGTTCTGATTTTGGTGAGACTGTTGCTCAGATGCAGGTGTTCTTGTGTAGTACCAATGATTCACTGTCCTTACTTTTTTTTTTATTTATTTATTTTTTTTTTTTTTAAAAAGCCTTCCAGGTGTGAAGAAGCCTCTCAGTCAGTACGGCCCGGCTGGTGTGGAGGACACAACTGCAGCAGCTCCTGCGGCGGCTGACGAAGACGATGATGACATTGATCTGTTCGGTTCTGATGAGGAAGAGGTGAGTTCAGAAGCAGAATGGATAACGTGATTTGAGAGCATTTCCTGGTTACATGATGTTTTTCTTACCATCTTTCGGCTGATGTTGTGATGGACAACTTTTCTCCTGATAACCAGTTAGTAGGAAAATGACCATGCAGTTGGTGTATGTTTGTGCACACCTGATTATGGATCTCTCTCTCTATAGGATGAGGAAGCCAAAAAGATCAAGGAGGAGAGGCTCGCAGCATACAATGCAAAGAAGGCAAAGAGTATGTATTCATTATCTTCTAATGCACATTACCAGTCAAAAGTCTGCAATAGTTGAGACTTAATGTTTTGAAGTCTGTGATCAACAAGGAAATCCGAAATCATTCTAATATGTAGATTTATTGCTTTGTTATTAATAATGGTTCTCATCAACGTTGAAAACGGCTTTTGCTGCTTAATATTTTTGTGGAAACTTTTATGTTGTTTCCACTAACAAGCAACAAAAACTTTATTTAACATTGTTTCTTGAGCACCAAGTCAGCATTTTAAAATGATTTCTGAAGGATAATGTGACAGACTGAAGTAACTGCTGCTAATAGTTAGTTACATTTTTAAAAATTAGAATTCAGTGTAGAAATATTTTGCAGTGTTGGTGTTTTTAGCAAAAATTTGTTATGGTGAGCATAATGGATCTCTTTCAAAAACCTTAAATCCTAACTTTTCCAAACTTTTGACTGGTAGTGTGCATATACAGTAGTCCAGGGGTGTGCAACCCTGTTTCTGGAGAAACCTTCCTGCAGAGTTTAGTTCCAACCCTAATGAAACACGCCTGTCTGTAATTGTCAAGTGCTGTTTCAGATCCTAATTAGCTGGTTCAGGTGTGTTTGGTCAGGGTTGGAGCTGAACTCTGCAGGAAAGTCGATCTCCAGGACCAGGGTTGAGCACCCCTGCAGTAGTCAATGTTTGAAGTGGATCAAAACCTTTCATCAAAGTTGTTCTAAAACCAAAACAATAGCCGTTCTTGTCTTGAAACAACTTTGAAACTTTTTTGACCCACTTAAATGTTGACTACTGTAGTAACACTTTGACTAGTTCAGTGATGACTTCATAATACCATCTTTCGGCTGAATGATGTGATTGACACTTTTTAACCTGACATTTACTAGTCATTTAATTGTGATTGTTGCATTCTTTTGTTTGTGTTATTATTGACCTTTTTTTTGTGGTTTTTTTTTTTTTTTTTTTTTGGTTTTTTTTTTTTAAATGTGTGAGCAGAGCCTGCACTTATCGCCAAGTCTTCCATCCTGTTGGATGTCAAGCCCTGGGATGATGAAACCGACATGGCCAAGCTTGAGGGGTGTGTCCGCAGCATTCAGTTGGACGGTTTAGTCTGGGGACAATGTAAGTCAAAATAGTTTATGCAAGTCAAAAAGTTTTGTCCAGATTTTGTATTTCTGTAGACTAATTGTCACCTGGCTTCTCTTGTACAGCTAAACTGTTGCCTGTTGGCTATGGCATCAAGAAGCTGCAGATTGCTTGTGTTGTGGAGGATGATAAAGTTGGAACAGACCAGCTGGAGGAACTGATCACAGCCTTTGAGGACTATGTGCAGTCCATGGATGTGGCAGCCTTCAACAAGATCTAAAACCCCACACTTTAAAGCATTAATCCAATAAAAGCACTTCAAATGCGCCCTTGTTTCTGGTTTATTTTTATTTTTTTATTATTGTTTCAAAATTCTCTGTGTGGCTTTTTAAAGACTTTGTCTTTCTATGAATTTAGTCCAGTTTCTCTACTTTAATCAGTAAAAAAATCTTTAAATGCACCAAGCAATTTCTAATATACTGTAGCTATTTGTAACCAATAACTGTTTAACTTTAGATTGATTTTAATGGCATTTGCAGGGCTGTTTATGATGTTTTCATAAATGTCAAGTTTAGCGTGATAGTTAGAATTACCACACATGCATTGTTTACAACTTTTGTAGTGTTTCCATCGAGATATGCAATTTACATTTTTTCTAAAGGTTATTTTGCCGCGTTAAGTTTACAGCCCCATTGATTAAATTCCACCTCAGACTTTACTAGTGGGCGGATTCCCGCGCTTTGCTCTTACGTCACTCCACGAGCACTCGGACCTAAGCTAAATACGGATACCGATGGGATCGAAGTGGAATAACATTTACAATCAGGTGATTGCATGGCGAAGACTGCAGCTACATTTTGTTCATGTATTGTGTAGCTCATAAATAAGTGAATATTTACCGTGTTACGGTCCCGCTGTCCACGTTGTCATGCTAAGTGCCACTAGCTTGCTAAGTGAACTAGCATAGCAGGTTAGCTTAAACTACAGTTTGTGTGTTTCCAAACATTGTGGATAGTCTGAAACCGTTTACAATTTAAGCGTTTTCAAATACATTTTACGTGAAAGTGTGTTTATATGGTAATACTGGGACGCGCTGTTTAAATGGCCGTGTTTATGTTTGCAGGCCGGTACATATATATGAGTATTTATTTATGAGTAATTAAAGCTGGACCATAAAATCATTTCAAAGTTCATTACGGGCGTGTTTTAAAGTACCAAAGCTAATTTAAGATAGAAATCGTGCTTTATTAATGTGTCTTTCGTTCTTGGCGTATTAATTTGTATTATACAAATACAATAATAAGCAAGTGCACTTACAAGAGACTTTTAAGTGTTTTCTAATTCTGCTTAATGTACACTGTATCTTTAGATGCGACTTTTAACTTACCACACGTGGCTGTACACATCTACGCGGTGATGTGACACGGAAACATTCATAGTCATCCTCTCCTCCATGTAGGTGAGTGTATAACGTTATATTTGTTATGTTTTGTTTATTTAGCAGGCCTGTCTTTTGAAATGTTTTTTTTTTTATAGTCTATCCCTCAAGTCAAATTTTATTTACAAAATTCACAACAATACAGCATAAGTTAGTAATTTCCAAGCAGTGAAATGCTGTTTCTGTAAGGCCCAGGGCAAAGAAGGATACAATTCTAAAAATAAAAAAAAGTAAAAAATTAAGTGGATTTGCAGGAGAGCACTGTAAATGCAGAGTTAAAATGTATGAACAGTAAAATATTTCTGAATGTATATACAATGATACACTATGCAACTGTGCACAAAATGTTTGTGTGATTGTTTATAGACAGCACCATGCCCTTGGAGGAGGGACCACAATCCTCTGCTAAAAGTAAGGCTTTCTGATATTACACCATTGTATTTGTTTTTGTTTTTTTGGTTAGGATAATAAAATAGATTTTTTTATTATAAAGAACTTTTAAGCATTTTGGTGTAAACTGATCTGTCATTTGTTCAAAATCTAGTCAAATTAGACAAATGCCAACATGGACAGGTTGTGAGATGTACTTATCTTCAAAAAAATTATGAACAACAGTACAAACAAGAAAACAAATTACCAAGATTACCTAGACTACAATAAATTTGGTTAGATGATGAAGATAAACATTGATCATGTTGAATTGTTGCCTTAAGATATCTATTAAATAAGAGGAATTTAAATGTTTTAAGGGTATTTTTAACATTTGAAAGGTCAATAAATGTAACATCTGTGTCCTAAAGCAAAACTAGTTGAGAAGCACTGAATAAGAGAATGCATGTAAATGTTTTTTCATGTGTTGTAGAAGCAGAGAGGCGTCCAGCTGATGTGTCTGGCAGGTGAGTTTTCTTAAAATAAATTTCCAGCAATCTACTTGCCATCCCATTATGTGTTTAAATTACAAATCTAAAACAAATAAATATCTAAGTCTATTATTTACCCAATCTGAAGGAGTAGTAGAGGAGAACAGCCTGTTGCTGGTCCTTCCAGCTCCCAAAGACAGGGTTACTGCAGCTGCTGTCAAGTTCTGTACAATAGTGTGGAACAGGTACGTAACTCACTGTCATTTCTCCTGTTTAAATTACTGTTTGGGTTAGTAGTTCCATTTTAACTACACACACCAGATATATTAAGCCCTAATAGTAGCTTGGGGCTTAAAGATTCTATCATGCATTTACATTTGAAGTCAAAAGTTTATGTACACCTTGCAGAATCTGCAAAATGTTAACGATTTTACCAAAATAAGAGGGATCATACATTCCACAAGAGAAAATAATAGTTGAATTTATAAAAATTACCCTTTTCAAAAGTTTACATACACTTGAGTCTTAATACTGTATTGTTACCTGGATGATCCACAGCTGTATTTTTTCCCTTGCTTGTCCTAAACAGTTAAAGTGACTGCTGTTCTTCAGAAAAATCCTTCAGGCCCCACAAATTCTTTGTTTTTTTTCAGCATTTTTGTGTATTTGAACCCTTTCCAACAATTACTGTATGATTTTGAGTTCCATCTGGACAACTGAGGGACTCATATGCAACTATTACAGAAGGTTCAAACGCTCACTGATGCTTCAGATGGAAACACAATGCATTAAAAGTCAGGGGGTGGAAACTTTAAGAATTAGAAGATCAGGATAAATTTAAGTTATTTTGTCTTCTGGGAAACATGTAAGTATCTTCTGTACCTTCTAAAGTGCAGTACTAAATGAAAAAATATGATATTTAGGTAAAATAAGAAAAATGTAAACACCTTCATTCCGTTCCAAATTTTACACCCTCTTAATGCATGGTGTTTCCTTCTGGAACATCAGTGAGCGTTTGAATCTTCAATAATTCGCTTGTTAAGACTTACTGTACATCACGCGTCACTACTTCTGTGTCCAAAAGCTCTATCAGATGCCACGGGAAAACAACAAACGGTGCTAATTATGCACTCACAATGTGATATAATTAACTTAATACCCATTAACTTAATACTGAAATCCCAGATAGCCAGACAATGAAAATATAAATATAAATAAATTAGTATAAAAATTATTTGTGTTTGTTTGGGTGAGCACGGAGACTGTAATGGAGACGGAGATTTGAAATCGTTTAGCTTAAATGTTTAATATGAATAAACAGTGCTCATAAGTGGCTGCTGAAATAGTATTCTCAAATGAAATAAGTTGGAGCTTGGACCTGGGAACAGCATTCGTTGGTGCGCATTACGTCATCACTTAACAAGCCCATAGTTGCATATGAGTCCCTCAGTTGTCCTTAGTGTAAAAAGATGGATCTCAAAATCATACGGTCATTATTGGAAAGGGTTCAAATACACAAAACTTCAGGAAAACAAAAGAATTTTTCTGAAGAACAGCAGGCAGTTTAACTGTTTAGGACAAACAAGAGACTGTTGTGGACTATATGTAAACATCTTTTATGTAAAAAAAATCTTATTCATGTCAGTTCTAAATAAAAAAAATAATGTGCATTTTGTATTATCCCTCTTATTTTGGTAAAATAATTAACATTTTGCAGATTCTGCAATGTAAACTTCTGACTTGAACCGTATGATAATCACACCTCTATGATTATTATTATTATGACATTATGAGTTATTTTAGCTTTTTTGTAAACAATTTATTGTTGTATTCTGCAGCATATCTTAAGTGCCCAACATAGAGAAGTGGTACGAGCTGCTAGAGCTAATGTATCGTCTGGAAGTTTGTTAGAGAGATTCCTCCAGGATGTGCTTCAGCATCATCCTCATCGCTACAGTGATACACGGTATTCTACCAACATCAGATTTCTTATAGCCTTGCTGACACGTCCTCATAACGTATTGTGTACTTTGAGTTTTGTGAATTGAAAAAACGCATGTTTTTGACACCGCTTTTTCTCTGTAGGCCTACCCATGCTGATCTACCTTCACTAACCACCCCACTTGTCCCAAAGGAGGTGCTCTCAGAGGTGTACTGTGGATCAGATGATGATGGTGTCTCTGTTGGGACACGTGAGGAGATGCCTACATCTGATGAAGAGTCCTGTGAAATGCTGCAAATTGCAGCCTCAACTCCAGCAGTGATGATTGACCTTACTGCATCTACACACATACAAACCACTTCTCAAACAGGAAAAATGGTGCCTGAACCACCTCCCCCTGAAAAGTACTCCCCCACACAGGGTTTCTTGCACAGGACTAGTGGCAGCTCTGCCAATGACAAACCACATACATCACAATTGACACTGCCTGTTCAGAGACATCCCTGTGCTTCAGAGGGTCCACCGGTCGCCAAGACTGGAGCTGTTGAACACAGGAAAGCGCACAAGAAGACCAATAGGGATAAAGAGGGGAGCGACTCCATTACAGCTTCCCGTGCCCCACTAGCTGCAAAGTGCATTACCTCGAAGGACCAGCCTTCAAACTTTAGATCAGTGGCTGAAGAGTCCACAGTGTGGATTTCAGCACTGCCACCTTGGAAAGGCCCCCATAGGGAACAGACATTCAGTCATCTATCCGACCAGATTCGAGATGTGATAGAGGAGGTTATTGAAAAATACTGTTATGGCCGCAGTCCCAAAGTCGATCAGCGGGAGGATGGTGCTAGCTTCATTCTGAGTCCTCAGTCTATGAGTGAATCCAAAGGCAGTGAAGAATGGGACAATGCAATACAGAAGGCTTTGGGAAAGTCAAAGGTTGAAGAACAAAATTTAGCCGAGTTAGTGGAAGTGCACATAAACCTTGAAGACCAAGGATACCAGACTCAGCTGGACACAGCCCTAAACACTGTGGGAACACCAGAAGAGAGTTCTTTTGAGAAGGTGTTTCCCGATCTTCCCCACATACCACAGTCTTTTGTTGGCAAAACATTGACACAGGTGATGTTTGAAGATGACATGAAGATAGACTCCATAGTGAAAGAGTTCCAAAAAGGGCAGTTTCGATGCTATTTTGATAGCGAATCATTAGCTAGGTTTGGGAAGCACAGAAAGAAACGGAGAAAGAAAAAGAACCAGGACAAAAAAGACAAGGCAGATAATGCTGGGTGGGAGCCTACAGACATCTTGCCACTCATGGATCACAATGAAGAAGACCCCAAACGTTCTGCTATTTTGTTGAAGAAACCTAGGCGAAAAATGTACAGACTTGCATCACGTTGCCAAGTGGTGAAAGTAAGCCACGGTACACAAACCATTCCTCTTAGCTGCCCTGTGGTGCGGCGAAAATTGTCACTGGAAACATTGCCTTTGACACACAGTGAAGAGCCCCAGCAATGCCCCAGCCCTGAAAGGACCCCTGACATGAAGACCAGACTCTGTGCTCTGAAGCTTCCAGCTTCTTACTGCAAGATAATGAGTCCTCTACAGCCCAAAACTGTGGTCTATGTGTTGTCTTCCCCAGATGGGGGTCAAGGAATCTCAAAGCCCACCCCTATCAAGAAAGCAGGGCGGAAGCGTAAGTCATGTGATACCGATGGTGGCCTGAAGTACAAATACAAAAAGACACCTCTTAAGTTCTACGACCCTTTGACCAACAGGATCTTGAAGAGCCCACCAAAAGGCATGTCTTCACCTCCTAATTCCAAATCCCTTTCACACGTCCGACAGCTGTTCCGCAGCCTTAGCCCGGATATTAATAAGGAGAGGCAGGGTCTGGAGCAGGGGCAGTCATCAGGAGGTTCTCGGAGGGGCCGTGGTAGGAGCAGCATGGCTGATCTATGTACCTCCACCTCAGACTCTATTTTGGATAGTGGTGGCCCATCAGAACCTGGTTCCTCTTTGTCTAGCAGCCGAAGAGCCTTTTTCACCCGCTCCTCTATTTCAAGTAGCAGTTGTTTCCTCCTCGGACGCCTCACGCCATCTACCCACGTGGATGATTCTTCCAAAGCACTTTCTCACTCTTGTGCGGGCAGTTCCTATAAGGTTGGAGGACTGGAACAAGAGGAACAAACATCAGTTGACCAAACACCAATCAGACGTAGCTCACGGAGGGCTGGATCTTTGACTCCAGCCAAGAGACCACCAGTACCCCCTTACAGGACCAAGAGGAAGTCACCCAAACCACAACGCAAAGCAAAATCCCAAGGCAGCCTCCAGCGAAACGTTAGCTCCCGTGTATCTGCAGAATGTAGGACATCTCCCAGAAACAAGAGCCCTGCTAGGTCCTCACTTAGATCATCGGCTTCCTCTAAACTGGCGATTCAGCCGGTTATTACATCCTCTTCTGAACAAATAAATACAATGCTCAGTGCCAGTCAGCAGAAGAGACTGAGGGGGAGGACCGCCACTGTACATATAGCAGACTGAACGTTATCAGACACCAGCCATGAGCATAAGCTGTCTTCTGTTCATCAAATGCTGTATAGTTTTGCACCGTTGAATTTCAGCTGGCTGTTTCTAGTTGAAGTTCATTTTTGTCTGTATATGTTTGTTTATTTGTCAAATGCATTTTTTTAACTTGTAATGAGTATATTTTTTAAGTTTATAATGGGTATTTTCTCAAAGGTTAATGGTTGTACATTAAATTTCTAATGAATATTTTTGTGCTTGATAAGTATATTAGAGCATGTGTTTTTTCACACTGGGTTTTGGCACTCTATTAAATTGTCTTTAAAATAGCAAACCAACAAATGCAAAAATTGCTTAAGTCAGCAAGACACAGCGTACCCAAGGAGCAAATGTGCTCTTTGGGAATCAGCCATTCATTCTCTCTCACAAACACACAATACAAATGCCTTTATAGGCTTTTTACACTATGTAGTTTAAATGTAGATTAATGTTTGCTCCCACTGCAGAGATAAAGGTAGATCTTTTATGTGCATATATTATTACACTAACACTTTGCCTAATGGATGTTGAGATCAAAGTATCTAAGAAAAAGCCATGAAAGTGGGCAGGAGCTGCAGCATTGTTTTAAAAAATTGAAGTGAAGTTGGTTCATTATCTTTTCTTTCTTATGTGGCTGGAGAAAAATTAAATACAAATATTTCTCCTGAATATAACAGGTCTTTACAAGGCCTGTCAGTAGACACGTAATAAAACACAACAGAGAGCAACGCGTACAAACAAGTATTAGGGTGTATATACAAATACTGTGAAAACAATAGCAGATTATATCCATTAGTGCACAGCTGTAGTGATGTGGGTTAAAAAAAAAGTGAAAGAAAAGATATATATAAATGCAATACAAGGGTGGAAACGCATTACAACTAACATGAGTTATGTAATCAAACTACTGTTTTCCAAGTAACTACTAAAGTAACACATTATTTTTTAATTTATAAAAAAATATCTGATTTACTTTTTCAAATAGTAAGTGCAGAGGCATTGTGTGTGCTGTGTAAAACATAATGTTTCTAGTCTAAATGTGAATGAATTCATCTCACTAACAAAAAAAAACAGATTCAGGAGTCAGGACTCCTAAAAATTAATAAAAACAGTGAAATGGAAACTCAGCATATGGCCAACCTGCCAAAATTGAATATGTTAAATAATACAAATATCCTTTATGTATTTAATCCCGTTTTATTAACCAATGTCTTTGCCGCTGAACTTCGATGATCCAATTCAACCATATGAATAAGCAAAAATTACTTTAGATAAACTAACATTTGTGTCTCTTTTTTTACGCTGAAGAGTGTTCTCCTCCGTGAATTTACTTTTTCTCTTTCAGCCTGAGGTGGATTCATTTCACTTTTGGTGTGAAAGAGTTTTAACATTTGCCAAAATTAGACTTTTTTTATATTAAAAATAGTGCTGGGCAACGATTAATCGCGTCTAAAATAAAAGCTTGTGTATATGTATGTGTACTGTTTATATTTATTATGTATTTATAAAGACACACGCATACAGTATATATTTTTTAAATATTTACATGTATATATTTATATTGACATGTATATTTAAATAACATAAAAAATATATACATGCATGTGTGTGTAATTATATACATAACTACACAGTACACACATATGTACACAAAAAAGTTTTTTAGATGTGATTAATCGTTGCCCAGCACTAATTAAAAACACACAAGCAAGTCCTGTCCAGATTTTAAAAGTAACGCAAAAGTAACGTAACGCATTGTTCCCTAAAAAGTAACGCAAATGCATTACTTTTAAAAGTAACTTTCCCCAACACTGTAGAAGGCAGCAATGAACTTATATAATGCAGATTTATAAATATAAAATACGTGTGGAAATAGTCACTAAATTAGGTTATTTATTTTCCAAAACATTTAAACATTCACTCAGTCTGTTCATAAATGTGCTTTCAGATACTCTTTTAATTAACTTGCTAACTAATTAACCTATAAAAGACCAAAGCTTTTATGTCCGAGCTTGTGGGCTAGTGCATAATCATTCTAGTTGTCTTAAATGTATTCTAACCATTGTGAAGTAAATGGTAAATTAGCTAAAATGAGTGTGTTGGCGACTGTACAAAGTGAGGATGGTTGACGCGTCAGCGCAGCAGAAGATGCACTGCGCAATCGCATTGGCTTCCCCTACGATATGAGCTGCTTGGCCACCGCCTTCCATCCATCCGAGCTGCCACCCCTTCGCCTTCTTCCCAGTCCTCCCCACCCCTCAGCATCCCAACCGTGCTACCCACCCCTCAGTCTCCGATGCTGCATGAAGGATTTCCCCCTCTTCCCGCGGGATACGCACCAAAATCGCTCTCGTAATAATGGACTGTAAATTAATGCGCTGATGACAGTTTTTTTAGTCTTCAAATATGAATCATGCGTCTGATATTCCATCTGTGTCTGCTCGCTAGCATATTTATTTCCGTGCCATCTTCTCTCGCCTCAACCTCAAAGGGTGAGTATAACGTTTATCTTGCCTAACTTTAGTGTTTCCAAAATACAGCGTCTTTATAAGATATTTGCTGTGCGTTACGTTGGTATTAGCGCAAGGTGTTTTTCCAACGCCTTTTGTTGCGGTAGGAAATCCCAGCTAAATACGCAGGTTCTCTGTAGGCGCTTTGATTGAGCCGCCTCCATTACTTAACTGTGTTTACGGCCGTTTATACGTGTCAATCTATGCAGAGGGGGGTAAAAGCTTTTGAAGGCCTCTGCATGGGTTGACAGCCCCATTAGTATGGTGCCGTATGGGAACATGGTAAGGACTTAGTGAGGCGCGCTGAATCTTAATTCGATTACAATGACAATAGATTGTTATTAGCTGACATGATGCGCGTCTAAAGCTTTTACAATTAAGATATCAGATATCCAAAGCTAATAAAGTTGAGAAAAAAAAACTGATATGGTTATGTTTTGCCAATAAGTGTCTCTTATTTCTCTTCTGCCATTACATGTCTCATGTCTCGCCCTTTCATCTTGAATGTGTGATCAGATTTCAGTGTTTTATTTGGTTATCAGCCGTAGTGCCTCCGTTCGATACTCCGAGATCTGCATAAGGGAGATCTGTGCGCAGCTTCTCTGCAGCATCACAGGGCTGCAACTGCTGGCACACGTTCATATATAATTGACGGGATCCCTCTCCGAGATGGAGACTGGAAAGCAGTAAACAATTTCCTCCTGTCCTGCAGTTTCCAGCTCCGGACAGAATGAGGATCTCAGGGATCAGCACGTGTCTGAGACCCCGCGAGAAGCGACAGCACCGGCCAATTCCACGGGAAGAAAAACCAGAGAGCACCAGGTCACCATCACATATCCCACCCGGCTCATCTACTACTTGAACGAGGAGTCAGAGAGCACGTATCATGACCTGGACACTCGGGCGAGAAATCAGGCCGGTGATGGACAGGTGAGACATGGTCTTGTCTCCCTAACACATCCTTTCAAACCGCTAGGAGCTGAATGGTGCAGTACGTCCAAATTCTCAGAGCTGATCCAAGTTCGCTGGCCCTCCCTCACAAATCTAACGCACTTTTCGCAAAAGAAGCAGTTTTCACTCCCCCCGCTCTCTGTACAGAACAGATGTTGTGGGATTGCATTGTGCACACACTTTCATTTTGCTTCTGCCAGTGCAGTATTTTTGCTGTAAAACAGCACAGCTGTGTGATTTATGATGCTCTCTAGCAGATGTTTCATCTATAGATGCACAGAGATTTGCTTGTTGAGAATATGATTTAATGTGTCTGCAGAAATGAAATTTGCACAAAAAGATTTTTTGAAGAACATTTGCAGGCTTTGCTGGCATGTTTGATATAGTGACATATGTTTGTTTTGTGAAGTGTTAATGAGCCCCTGTTTATCTCCCTGACCACAGGATGTCCACCTGGCCCAAGCAAGTTTCCAGCTGGACGCCTTTGGCACCACATTTACTTTGGATCTTACTTTGAACAAGTAAGTGTGTGTGTCTGAGTAGTAAAAGACAGATCTGGTTGCAAAAAGACAGAACTGTTCTCTCGTTAGAAAATAGATATGTTTGTTCCCTTTTGCATTAATAGGTGCATGGGGATTTCTAATCTCGCTAAAGTCTTTTGTGAGTTTATCACACAAGTTCAGTTATTCAGTTATCTCCTCCTTATCATATATTGTCTGTCAACACCTTACATTCAAGGTATTTGCTGTGCATTAAAACTGTGTAAACGCTGCATTAATTCGCAATGTTAGCCTATGGCATCCCAGCTAACAGGGAGTGTTTTTAAAACTTTGATTAATATTTTTGCAAGGTTCTCTCAGTTATCAACAAACATTCATCCAGTAACAATAATATAATGTTTGTTTAAAGTCATCTGATCTTCAATAATGTTCTGAAACCATTAGCACAGCAACATTATTTATTCATCACTAATGGAACGTTTTTCTGAAACATATTAATCGGATGTTCGTCTATCTATTTTTAAACGTTCACCCAAAAATGAAAATTCTGTCATTAATTACTCACCCTCATGTCGTTCCAAACTCGAAAGACCTTCGTTCATCTTTAGAACACAAAGACATTTTTTATGAAATCCGAGAGCTTTTTTTTTAAACGTTCACCTAAAAATGAACATTCTGTCATTAATTATTCACCCTCATGTCATTCCAAACCCATAAGACCTTCGTTCATCTTCAGAACAAAAACAGAACAGATATTTTTGATGAAATCTGAGAGCTTTCTGACCCTCCATAGACAGCTAGGGTCCTACCTTGTTCAAAGCCCAGAAAAGTACCAAGAACATAGACAAAATAGTCCATGTGATATCAGTGGTTCAACCATAATTTTATGAAGCTACGTAAATACTTTTTGTGTGCAAAAAAAAACTACTTTATTCAATAATTCCTCTCCCCTGAGTTATTCCCTGACTATTTTATCAATGTTCTTGGTAACTTTCTGGGCCTTGAACGTGGTAGGACCTTTACTGTCTATGAAGGGTCAGAAAGCTATTGGATTTCATAAAAAATGTCTTATTTCTGTTTTAAAGATGAATGAAGATCTTACAGGTTTGGATTCAAAAGTAACTTTCCCAGAATGTTTGCAGAATTATAAAATGGAATGTTCACTTAATATTTTCTTTAACATTCACATAACCAAGAATTAAAAAAAAAAAGAGAATATTCCGGGATATTCTTTTCATAACTTAATGGGAACATTAGCAAAATTTTCTTAGAACATATTTTTGTTAGCTGGGATATGAAGTGTTTTATGTGAGCTCCCTGTTAATTTACGTTTATTTATTTAGCAGTTGCTTTTATCGAAAGCAAATTCAAACGATAAGCATCACAAGCATTTTGTCATATAGCCAACAATATTCTTAGTATGCAGTACCAGGTTTAGTAGAAAGCTAGATAAGGAAACAAGCTAGAGTGACGCTAAAATGCTGACAAGAAGAGAAAGTATTTTTTTAGTAGTAAGTGCTTTGGTTGTGGAGTGCTTAAGTGCTTGCGGAAGAGGCGTGTCTTCGGCTGCTCTTCAAACGTTGTGACAGAAAATGGGGTGCAGGTTGGCAGCTCATATTGAAAGAATTCTTTATTTCTTTCTACATATATTCCTTACACAAACAGGTTTAAAATGAGAATGTAGCTCAGTTCTATATCTGGTGTCATGTGCTCTTTTCAAAATTCAGAAGCACAAATAGGTACACTTTAAAAAGTGCTAGGTTAAATACAACCCAGCTTTGGGTAAAATATGGACAAACACAGCAACTGGGTTGTTTTGACCCAGTAGTTGGGTTAAATCAGGGGTGTCCAAACTCGGTTCTCGGTTCGGGCCGGTGTCCTGCAGAATTTAACTCCTACATGCCTCAACACACCTGCCTGGAAGTTTCTAGTGTGCCTGGTAAGAACGTGATTAGCTAGTTCAGGTGTGTTTAGTTAGGGTTGGAGCTAAACTCTGCAGGACACCGGCCCTCCAGGACTGAGTTTGGACACCCCTGTTTGAAATATTTATTCTGCCCTTCTGGGTAGTTTTATTTAACTCAACTTTTGCTTAAACATTACTGTATTTCTTGCTTACCCAAAATAGGTTGGAAATGAACATTTGTGACCAAGGACCACAAAACCAGTTATAAGGGTCAGTTTCCTGAAATTGAGATTTATTCATCATCTGAAAGCTAAATAAATAAGCTTACAATATTTGATACAAGTATATGAAAATCTGGAATCTGAAATAAAAAAAAAAAATCTAAATTTTGAGAAAATTGCCTTTGAAGTTGTCCAAATGAAGTTCTTAGCAATGCACATTACTGCTCAAAGATTAAGTATTGATATATTTACGGTAGGAAATTTACAAAATATTTTCATGGAACATGATCTTTACTGATTTTTAGCATAAAAGAAAAATCAATAATTTTGACCCACACAAAGTATTTTTGGAAATTGCTACAAATATAGCCGTGCTACTTAAGACTGGTTTTGTGGTTCGATTAATTTACAGTCTATTTTGGGTTCATATTATGTCAGCCATATGGTAATTTTTAAACAATAGTTGAGTTAAAACTATCCAGAAGGTTGGGTTAAACATTTACCCATTTGCTGTGTTTGTCCGTATTTCACCCAGCGCTGGGTTATGATTAACCCAGTATTTTTGGAGTACACTATTTGATCACAAGTCTTGTGATCAACTTTTCAGATTCCACGTCATATAACCAGGAATAGCCAATACCGGAGATTTCAGCTGTTAAAAAGAATGAAAAATTAAGGTTTTTTAAATCATTTATTCACAGTTATATCATTCTAAACCTGTATGTTTTTCTCCTGTGGAAAATGAAAAAACATATTCTGAAAAACGTCTCAGGATTTTTGGTCGAATGTTTTATCATTTTATCATTTTAAATGTGCACATAATTTTCACTTAGTCTTTTAAAAAAGATTTAATCACATTTAAGTCATAAGTTAGAATTATTGCTATCTTTTTTCATGAGATAAATTTGATGTTTGAATGTTTGGATGTGTCCATTTTTGCAAGCATTTTAAAATGCATTTAGGCTGATTAATTGTCAGCTTGTGGCAGTGATAAAAATAGAATCAGCTGCAACAAAAGTGTTAGTGATCATAGGAATAAAGGACTTTTTCTTTTTCTGTTTTCTTCAGTATTTTAGAAAATTTGACAGTGACTTTAGCTATTTATGCTGTTGTATATATATTTATCATGCAACATTCATATAGCTACAATTTGCTATTTAAAATACATATGTAAAGGAGTAGTTCACTTCCAGAACAAAAATTTACAGAAAATGTACTTACCCCATTGTCATCCAAGATGTTCATGTCTTTCTTTTGTCAGTCGTAAAGAAATTATGTTTTTTAATGAACACATTTCAGGATTTCTCTCCATATAATGGACTTCAATAGTGCCTGCAAGTTTGAATGTCCAAAATGCAGTTTAAATGCAGTTTCAAGGGGCTCTAAATGATCCCAGTCAAGGAATAAGGGTCTTATCTAGCGAAACGATTGGTCATTTTCTAAAAATACATTTAGGGTATGTCTAATTTTCTCTTCTAACTTTAAAATTGTCCTACATCGCTGCAGAAGTACTGATCCAGTGTTTACAAAGTGAACATGCAAAGAAGGTCAAGCACCCTGTACAAAAAAAAGATAAAACACCAACGTAGGATGATTTTGAAGTTGAAATGGGAGTTTTTTGACATACCCTAACTGTATAGACCCGGATTACACAGAGAACACATTCGCATCACAGAGCTAGGCAAGACGAGCATTTAAGGTTAAAAAGTATGTCAATTCTTATTTTTTTTTAGAAAATGACCGATCGTTTTGCTAGATGATACCCTTATTCCTCGACTGGGATTGTTTAGAGCCCTTTGAAGCTGCATTAAAACTGCATTTTGGACGTTCAATCTTGCAAGCACCATTGAAGTCCACTACATGCAGATAATTCCTGAAATGTTTCCCTTAAAAAACATAATTTCTTTACGACTGACGTACCAAAGGCATGAACATGAATGACGATAGGATGAGTACAGTATCTGTAATTTCTCGTTCTGGAAGTGAAACACTCCTTTAATGCATTTGATGAATATTTTTATGCTTTAACAAACCTACAGTATGTGGTAGAATTACTAATGATATGATGCAGCTTCTGATCCACTAACAGTCTGAATGTCCCAAAGCTAGAACAGCTGATACAGAAGACAGTGTTCTCCCAATGCATGCTTATTAAGCACATAGGTGCACGGGATCCAGGCCGTTGCTTTATTGTTGTGTTCTTGGATAATTAATGCAAAATTGCCCCTTTGAATTCTCTCTCTCACTTTGATTTTAGCGATCTGCTCTCTTCAGATTATACGGAAATCCACTATGAAAAAGACAAGCCCGTTCTCTCCAGGGTAAGACACAAAGAGCAGCAATATCAAACAGAGCCCTGAAAATAACTACTACATTGCAGTGATGAATGTGCGTTTGTTTAGGGCGGGGAACACTGCTACTACCACGGCCGCGTGAGAGGAAAAGAAGACTCCCGTGTAGCTTTATCCACCTGCGACGGGCTTCAGTAAGAAAGCTTGCTTTGTTTATATGTGTGCGAGTGAGATAAAGAGAGCGCAAGAGAGAAAATCTGACCTGGAGACCTACTGTGAGGCCAGATGGCAGTCGGTACACATGAAAAGATTTGAATGTCACCATGTTAGTGTGTGGTTGAGTGTCACAGAGAGCGGCCGAGAGAAAGAGCAGAGCGTTCGTTCGGTTAGAAAAGCACGCTCGTGGTTTTCGTCTTGTCACTTGACAAGTGATTTGACTCATTGCGGTTTTATCTGTCCTTGTTCCTGTATCCTTTTTCCAATTGACATTCCTGACTCTTGCCTCCCAACCCCCTTCTTGTGCTTCACTCTTCCAGTGGGATGTTTGATGATGGTAATTTTGTCTATCTCATCGAGCCTCTGAAACAAACTCACACCGTGGTAAGAGCACATCGATATAGCTTATCTTTTTCGGGTTTCATGGTTTACACAGCTTGTTTACAAATGTTATCACGTTTGTACCTTTTAGGAAACAGAAGCACGACCCCATACTTTGCGCCGAACGTCATCTCTCCATGTGACCTCTGTCCCAGGTGACTGGGGTAAGTGTGCCAAGGTCTTGGTAAAAGATATACGGCGAGATATTACATCCACACCCTCATCTCCATGGTTACCTTCATGTCTGTTTCCCTCAGCTGCTGATGACCCAGTTGAGGAAAAAGAACAGGAGAAACGTATTTTTGCTAGCATGCCTTGGCTAAAGAGAAGGAGGAAAAGAGCTGTAAGAATGACCCTCAACATTTTCCATATGCTCTGCTGTTTCCATATGCCTACCTCTGAATATATAATTTGGATTTTATTTTTTTTTTAAGATGCCACGTAACATTTTTGAGGAAATGAAGTATCTGGAAATAATGATTGTCGCTGACCACAACACGGTGGGTTTGTCCACAACACATTAATTAGCGTAGTCTTTTTAATCAAAGCACTAATTGCTGTAAGTAAACAGTTGAAATTATCCACTAGAGGGCACTGAATAACAAATGTTTTCTTATTTGTCTCATACTGCAGAACCAGAAATGTTCAATAAAAACCTTGAAACTGATTTGCATCTCTTGTTTTTGCAGTTTAAAAGGCATAAGAGTAAAAAGCATACCCGGAACTTTGCCAAATCGGTGGTCAACCTTGTAGACAATGTATGTTCATATATTTATTGCGGTAAAATATTTCCTAACAGTCAGCCAACTTGCAGTCACCTTAATTTAAACTTTAAACAATATTCTTTTTAGATTTTTAAGGAGCAGCTGAATACACGTGTGGTATTGGTGGCTGTGGAGATTTGGACTGACAGGGATCGGATTCCGCTGAGCGTCAAACCATTGGAAATGTTAAGAGATTTTTCAAAGTACAGACAACAGAACATCAACGTCAATGCTGATGCCGTGCATCTCTTCACGTGAGTTGTAGTTACTTGAATGAACGTTGTGGTAGTCTGGTGGTTAAAGGAAAAGTCCACTTCCAGAACAAAAAATTACAGATAATGTACTTACCTCCTTGTCATCCAAGATGTTCATGGCTTTCTTTCTTCAGCCGTAAAGAAATTATGTTTTTTGAGGGAAACATTTCAGGATTTTTCTCCATATAATGGGCTGATATGGTGCCCTGATTTTGAACTTCCAAAATGCAGTTTAAATGCGGCTTCAAACGATCCCAAATGCGGTTATAAACGATCCCAACCAAGGAAGAAGGGTCTTATCTAGTGAAACGATGGGTTATTTTCATTAAAAAAAAATACAATTTAAATACTTTTTAAAAAGCAGAAGTTCCAAACCAGTCTTTGCAAAGTGAACATGCACAAAAACAAAAAGGTAAAACAGCAATATAAGACGATTTTGAAGCTGAGGGAGAACATGAGATGGGAATTTTTCGACCCTAACTGTCATGAACCGGAAAAAAACAGTCCAGGCAGAGTGAGACAAGACGAGCGTTTGAGATTAGAAAGTATATAATTTGAATTATTTTTATGAAATAGCCGATCATTTGGCTAGTTAAGACCCTTCTTGCTCGGCTGGGATCATTTACAACCGCATTTGGGATCGTTTGAAGAAGCATTTAAACTGCATTTTGGAAGTTCAAATTTGGGGCACCATATCAGTCCATTATATGGAGAAAAATCCTGAAATATTTCCCTCAAAAAACATAATTTCTTTATAGCTGAAGAAAGAAAGACATGAACATGTTGAATGACAAGGGGGTGAGTACATTATCTGTAATTTTTTTGTTCTGGAAGTGGACTTCTCCTTTAAGGATGTTGGCCAGTAACAGAAAAGATTGGGTTCAGTTGTGGGTGTGGAAGAGTAACTGAGAAACTTTAGAGTTCTGAATATGTGTTGGTCGTTTTCAGGAAATGTGTGTGGTAAGAGAATACTGAACTTATATCACAATACTTTATTTAACACTCGTTAGTGTGCTAACCAATATGCAAAATATAATGCATCTTTAAAAATAAAGCATTACATTTTTTTTGAATGGAATATCAGCCAGTTTGCATATCTCTATTCATCATCATTACATTTTTAGAGTTATATTTTAGAAAAAAACAACAACAACAAAAAAGAAACTATAAAATGTTGCTTTTTCTGAAAATAAAATATTTAATTTATTTAATTTCAGTAAATTTATATATACAGTGCACAGCATAAATGAGTACACCCCCTCTAAAACATGTTAGGGTTCTTTGGTGATATAATGTTCCAACAAGCCTGCTTGATTAATAACCAAAGAAGAATGTCACAATTATTCAGGAAAATAAGATTTTCGTAAGTGATAAAATGTTGTCGGCACCCATGGCCTTGCGCTTAATGTGAAAACATATAGCGCAACTGCGCTCACGGCGACCCGAGTTCGAATCCCATCTTGAGGTCCTTTGCTGATCCTCCTCCCCTCTCTCCTCCCAGTACTTTCCTGCCAGCTCTCCACTGTCCTCTCACAACAAAGGTGTAAAAAGACCATAAATATAACTTAAAAAAAACCCAACAAAGTGATAAAACGTTGTGTTGCAAAAATGAGTACACCCTCATGAAAGTTACTAAATAAAACTAAAAAAAAACAATAGTGTAGGTTTAAGGCAATTTTTGATCAACAGGTAAGTATATTGAACCAAAACCTTTCAAGACAAGTAATTTCCCGACAGTTAAAAGTGTTATATAGCCTACTGAATCATTCTCAGAATTAATGCTGGCAACAATGAAGCCACTTTCTCAACATAAAAGAGGACAATGGCACAAGA